>PVLA01002047.1:8729-42790 GCA_004027455.1 Hydrochoerus hydrochaeris
CATATATTCTAGGTTTTGTTTATATTCTTCATCAAAGGCTTCTCTCCTTTCTCTGGGTTCCTCTATTCTTTCATTTGTGTCTACTTGAGGATTACCCAGGACTTCTTTTATTAGTCTTCTTATATCTTGCTTCACCTGAGTTAGAATTTCAGATTTAAATTCGACAATGAGGTCACGGATGTATTTCTTTATTTCCGATCAGGCTGTCACTGACATTACAGGTTTGCTGCTCTCAACCTCCTCTGCATTTACCTCTGTTTCCGCAGTTGGGGACCTTTTGCTCTTTCTCTGTCTTGTAATGTTTTCGGCCTCCTTCAGACAGGTGGGTGGTGGAGGTCTCTGGGCCTTTCTTTTTGCTTACAGTTTTTCTGCAGCGCACTTGCTAGGGAAGTACCGCCCCTCAGTCTGCCCCGATCTGTGAGTTGCATGCTGAGAGCTGGCTCCTCCCCCTACGCCAGTCAACCAATTTATGCTTCAACAGGTTTGTGTGTTCCCTGGGGATGCCACTGGCCCAGGAAAGCCTCGACCCTAGCTATTGGGTTTCAACCAGGGGCGTGGCCCAGCCCAAGCAGATCCCACCAATCTGCTTTGGACTAGGAGTCATCAGCAGACGCTGCCTAGGGCCCCGATTCAAGCTGGCCCTGCCCAACTCCAAAATGCCACCGAGCCAGTCCTCCCAGTTTGGGGATTCCAGTTCCCGTCACTCACCAAAGTTCAAGCAGCTGGCAGGCTGTTTCCACTCCCCATCTCACAGCCTCCCCCAGCCGAGGGTATGGAGCTCACCAACCCCCGTGGGAAGGGCCGTGATCTCAGCTCGATTGTGAGTCACCTGACTTTAAGACAGGCTGGTACAGCGATCGGGGCTTGCCCAGCTCGAGCCCTCTGTCTGTGCTTCTTTTTCTTCTTTCTTTCTTTTTTTTTCTTTTTCTTTTTCCTCAGTTTCTTCCTGGGTCATGAGAATTCCTCTCCTTTTGTCTGGCTTTCTCCATGTTGCCAGATTCCAGCATCTGAGTTGTTTTTTGTTTTTTTTTTTTTCCTCAGAGAAGCTCTCTTATCATGCTGCCACTCAGTCGGCCATCTTGCAATACCAATACATGGATTTTAAGTGTTTGGTTCAGTGAGTTCTGACAAATGTATACACACCTATACAACTAACACTCTACTCAAAATACAGAATGCTTCCATCACTCTACAAAGTTCCTTAAGTTTTTTTTTTCAATTAATCTCCCTCTTCAAAACCAACCAATGTTTTGATCTCATGTCCTATAAATCATGTATATTTATTAAATCATAAATTATATCACTATCACATTGAACATAATGTGTGTTAGGTCCTAACAACCTTTTATTATTTATACTTCATTTATTTCTCTGGCTCCCAGATTCTTATATTTCATCTTAGTCACTTTCTTGTCCCTGGCATGCAACACCTAACAGTACCTTCCTTAAGTTGAAAACTTAAAAGGAAAAGAGATTTACTTCAGCTCATAGTTTTCTGATGATTCAGTCCATAACCAGCTGGCACTAAGGCAGGAAGGGAATGGCAGAAGGGTCAGGGCGGAAAGCTGCTCATGTCGTGGTGATCAAGAGAGAGAGAAGTAAGGATCCTGGGAGGGAGCTATACTCTTCCAGGTCACACCCCTAGTGATCACTTCCAACCAGACCCCACCTCTCAACATCAAGTCAGCTATACTGAGCGCATGGTTCAGTCATCTTCACCAAAACTTCACCTCTGAATCCATGTGGCCATTTAGGAACATTCTTGATGTAAACTATAACATTCTTTAAAGTTGGGTCTGCTGTTGATCTAATAGTCTAACAAACAATATATTTGAACAAAAGGTGTACCAATACAAAAAGTCACACTTCTTGATTAGGTAAAACAGGCAACCTGTTTGTTTTTTTAAGAATACTACTGAACTGGGAGAGGCCCCCCAAGATCCCCGCACGACCATGCTGGAAGCCAAGAGGCTGCACAAAGAAGCAATTCGCCAGCCCTCTTGGTGAGTGCCTTCCTGTGGTGTGAGCCAGGGGAGAATCAGAGAGCAGCCCCTGAGATCTTGCCATGGCCATGCTGGAACCCAGGAGGCTGCACAAAGAAGCAATTCACCTGCCCTCTTGGTGAGCGCCTTCCTCCAGCATGAGCCAGGAGCAGGCCCAGTAGTGTCTCCTGTGAGCCTATCAGTGTGCGGGCTTGGAATCCAACACCGCCCCACCGTTAGCAACTGGGGACAGAGGTCTGAGCATCTCTTGTCAGGATGACCGTATGCAATATAGCAAATATGGGGGGCCTCCTCCATCTTCTCTTTGAAAGCAAATGTTGTTTTTAGTTTTGATTCATTATGATTAGTTGCTTTACTCTTTTCAACATTCTCTTTCGATTGATTTTATAATGCTCTGTCTTTGGTTTGATTTTGCTATACCTAACTGACTAGATAACTATTGTGAAGATAACAAGATATACTATGGTACCTATTGCTGTTATCCTGGTAACCTTCTGTGAAGTTCTGTACCAAATTCACTGCACTGTCTCGATTGGTTTTGTTCTGTCTTGTTCTGTTATATTTCTACTACCTTCAGAATAAAATTTTTTAAAAAAAGAATACTACTGAACTATTCTAAATTACATACAAATTAAACTCAAACATTTTAACTTTATATTTCCATAGCAAATCACATTCACATTGTGATCAGTCCTTATAGCCTTTCAAAGCAGGCAAAGGCTAATAGTATTGTTAATTTTTAGGAAAAGATATAAATAGTGATTGAGTTGTTCAAAATCACCCCACAAATTAATGACAGACATACATTTTTATTTTTTCTCATTCCATTATCTTAGGCTCTATATACACCAAGAGCTGACCTGTGCTCAAAATCCAAGTTCCTAATTTATTCTCTGAAAATTCATATAGTGCCCACTGTCCACTCTCCAGTGTATTGCTGAGCACCGTCATAACCCAAAGACATTGCATGACCAAAGTTTTCTTGTTTCTTTCTCATGCCAGCCATACCAGAACACACTAAACTGCCAGTCTGGGTGGTTTTACTTCACCATACTTTTCTTTGGAATCTCCTGAGTTCACATGAATTGGACCTACTTCACCCAATAGTATACTGATGGACCTGGAAATTTCTCCATATTCAAGAATTTTCCATGTCTAAAATCAATTTATACAATGTTTCTGCTAACTTGGCAGGTATGTAGGCTCTGGATACCTGACCTCTTTAGGAATAAAATACAGAAATCTGGCAGCTTCTCTTTCCTGACCCCAAACCCTTGAGCACAGCCTCAGTGTCCGAGACTGCAATCACCAATCAACAGCCCCAGGTGCAATGCATTTATAGATAAATAATCTTCCTTTTAATCAGCAAAGGTCACTAAGAAAATGGGGGGTAAAAGTGCCTTTGTATGGAACTACAAGAATACAGGCACCATGTATGGCTGAAAGAAACAAACAAAAAAAGATCAAGAGAATGTTTGATGTCCTAAAAAGAAATGATGATGCTAAAGTTGCATGTGGACAGCATATTATAATTAACAGCCCATTTTCAAATAAACTAAACTACACAACTCTATGAGATACTTTATTATTTCCATCCTGCCATCAATGGATGAAACTATGGCCTACTTTTTATTAGTCTTTTTCAAGTTCAAGAGTTTCTTAAGATCACATAGCTAGAACACTGCCAGCCCTGAAGTCTAAAGCCTTTCGTTCCATACCACGAGAAAAATGCCACCAGGTTTCTCCTTCACATTGCTGGCTCCTTTAGAAAAGCTCCTCATGCAGGTCCGGATGTTCAGTGTCACTTCACTGGTCTTGCCAACCTCGCAGCCAACTCCTGTAACCTACACCAGGTTTCAGAAGACTAGAAAGTCTTCTGAAAGACTAGACTTAAAGAAGGGACTTTGCCTCCTTTGGGAAAGTGCACATGGGTATTGCCTAACGGAGACAGCAATGCTTCAGTCTGGCATAGCTGGAAAGGAAGACAGACATCTATAACTCATGGATGCTACAGAAAAGAAAAGCCAGTCTATGAAGCTGACTTGAGGGCACACATGTTCTGGCTGTTTGTGAATCAGCCCAGTGCTTAGAGCTTCTGGTTCCATTCTTGTCACTTGCTTACCAAGCATTGGCACAGACTGAAATCCTGAGGACATTCACATAAATGTTACAGCCTGAGGTCCTAAGAAACTCCGAGTAAGTCATTAGAATCCCTAACTGATGACGCCAATGGTCACAGATGCTATCACTGTGAGGAGCAGACCCACATGCTTTGGGAAGTGACATCTGCTATATTCTTCTTTCTCAACAGAGCATGTCTGAGAATGTTTTAACTTGATCTATGTAGCCCTAATTTGTCAATGCTTGTTTGTGGTAGTGGAGATTAAACCCAGGGCCTTTGTACTGAGCTACATCTCCAGTCTTTTTTAAAAAAAAAAAAAAAAAATTTTTTTTGAGACAGGGTCTTAATAGGTTACTAAATTGCCCAGGCTGGAGCTTAAAACTGGAATCCTCATGCCTCATCTTGCAGAGTGCTAGGGCTACAGATGTAAGTTACCATGCCTAGCTATTTGTTTCATGTAACTGCTCTTCAAATATCACCCCCATCCATACCCCAATGAGCACTTGCAGCAGCGCTTATTCTCACACTTGCCAGCAGCTCACCCCGTGACTTCTCCTTGTTCTGCTTCAGCCTGATACCAGTGCAATTTCACTGTGGGTTTAATTTATTTTTCTTTGATTACTATTATGGTTAAGAATGATTTCATACGTCTTTTGGCTGCTTACATGTTCTCTTCTGGAATTTCCTACACATGCCCGTAGTTTACTTTCTCTACTGGATTTGTTTTTCCTATTTATGTGGCATACTCCCTTAATGGTAGGATGAACTAAAAATGTCTTAATTTTGTATATAATTTCCTTCAATGTACAAAAAATTGTATTTTAAGCAAATTTATCTTTTTAAAAAAAATTTTACGGTTAGCTGTGCTTTCTGTAACTTATTAAAAGCTCTTTTTTTCTCTGAGGTTATTGTCAAGCCTGACATAAGACTTTCATGCTGCCCTTTACAAACAATGGGAAACAACAGGTAGCCCTCAGCAAGTAAGGGTCATAAAGAAATTTAGAACTAGATTGCAGTCTTGCTCATGCCAGCTCTATCTGCCTACACTGATTGTCCTTCCAAATCTGACTTCAAACATTCCATGAAGATTCTTTGAGCCTGTGACTCCCAACCCTAAACTCTTTAGGGGCTGACACCACTCCAATTTCAGCCTGCCTACATGTAGGTGAAATAAAATCCTATCTTTTCCATGGTCTCAGTCTCTGGGTGTTTCCTCACATGCCGTTTTAACAGTTATAACGATATATATGCCCGTGAGTACTTTCCTACGTCTTTTCCAGTTAGGTATTGTATTTACTTAGGATTTGTCTTTGTTTATGACAAGGTAAAGATCTAATTGTAATTCTCATACATAGATAACCAATTGGTTTAGCTCTGTGGCATTTTGCAGTACAAAACAACAAACTGTTTACTGTGGCATTAATTCCAATGTATTACAAAATGTTCTTCATATTTTATCACCAGTAGCTTAGAATCTACTAAAAAGAAAGCATCTTCCTTTTTCATTTCTGTATTTCAGAACCTAACAATACCTAGCAGAAATATTGCTAAATGCATTATTTTCTAAAACACAACAGTTAATTCTGAAGACACATTAAAAACATGAATGAATACTTACCTAAACACCCCTCATATAGTAATTTCCAATATAAATCAGTTTGTTTCTAGCTAAAGAATTTGTGTGAAATGCAAAAGAATTTCCCAGAGAAACTGAGAGTAAGACCCACAGACACCACTCTGATGTTCCTTAGTAGCCATTAGAAATACCCTGGGGTTAACCTGATGGAGGCCTTGGTTTATTCAATGCATAATGTCAGGTCACCACAGCAGAGAAGGCTTCATGGCAGCGGGAGGTCGGCTGCTCTGCCTTTCACAAGGAGCAAGTCCTGCTCTGACTCTACATAAGTTAACACCACAAAAAGTTTCCATTATCTCAACTCGGTTTACCTCAACAGAAATGCCGGCGAATTACATGCTCCCTAAATCTCCTTCTAAACCAGGCTATGTGTTATGGATGGGCCTGAAGCAGATCAAAATGGACAAAGATGTATTCCAAAAATTTCAGGGATGCTGACAGGTTGTAGGCCATTTCTTTTTCCCTTATTTAATCCCTCTTACTTTAAATCCTATGTTAAATTCTATTGCTCATGTATAAAGCCAGGTACTTAAATTCATATGATATAAATTATGTCACAGTTATAAGACAAGTTACACAGAAATATCAGATAACTAGTGTTTTAGAACTTGACTGTTCTGTATCATATTTTGTGTCTAAATTAATTCCAGATAATCTGAGGACACTTACTGGCTTTCATCCTTAATGGGGTCACTTCCTAATACTGAAGAATATCATGGAAGAGGACAGGTCTCCTCCCCTTGAACAGCTCACACTTTGTTAATAAAACCTAAGTGTAACCCAGTGATCAAATAGAATGTACCAAATGCTATGGTCAAGGTGGATCTAAAAGGCTGTAGTAGCAATGAGAACAGTAAGTCACTGGGAAGTAGTGGCAGAGCAGAGTTCTGACAAACACACAGATCTTAAGTAACTGCAGTGAATATAGCAGCATTGGCCCTTTACTATTTCTAGACTGAGAGTGTGAGGATATCAACCATGAGATTGTAAGTGTCAATGATATAATCCATAAGAAACTAACTTTCTGAACAATGATCATCTAACGTGAGAAGTTAGATAATTCATAGTAGGAGGACTGACCCATTAAAGCAATATTATATCAATCATTAATAACTACAAAGTGATATTTTTAACTGGTGGATGGGCATCCCTCTTCAAGTGTACTATAGTATCCTATTTCATAATGCAAAAACATGACCCAGCTTCACATCAAGAGCAACAGGAGTGGCATGTTTTTGCTATGGTGCCCACCACCTCTAGGACTCAGGGAAGCACTATGTAGCAACACACTGGATGCAGTGGCAAACCAACAGTTCCTGCTGAGGGGCCCCAGTTTCTGGGCAGCAGTCTCCATGGAGGCTAGTGTCTCACTTATCTCGGAGCTGCCCTTGGTCAGCATGCTCTATGAGCTCTGTATAATTTAATTAAAAAATTAAACATGAACTATTTTCCAGTCACACTTCATATTTACAATCATGGTTTCTGCCAGTATGGAAAGCCAATTCCATCAATTTCAAACCTACATACTAAGTTTGGCATTTAATTCAGTATCTAGTAATGCATCTACATTTCAAGGAACGAAAATGAGCTACAGGTGTTACTTTTCTGAGTGTTGCTTGTTCAGTATATTTCAGCTCTTGGTCTAGCCCTAACCATCCTTGTATTTTACATACAAGTCAAACTTTCATTAAGGAGTCTCTATTAATACAGTATTTTACTCATTATTCCATTATATCTTCAAGGTAATGTTATCCCTCATTAACAGATGAAACAACCAGAGCTTGATGAGAAAGCACCAGGAATTTGACACAGGTCTTTTCTACTGTCAGGAAATTTCATAGGCATGATCTTTAAATGAAACCAAGTATTCTGATCATTCCTGGCTACCTTTCTTTCACCATCAGTAAGAAGTCTACTGAGGCAGACCTTAAAGAGAGATGCCCAAGAAGAAAAAGCAGCAATTAGAGGCCCTCAAAACACAGCATTTTACATGATGAGGATTTAGAGTTACTTTATAATGCAATAGACATGGTCTCCACCTCCTTGAACAGAGGAGTAAAAAGCATTCTTCATTTCATGTATTTATAGAAAAATGAGGTTTCCTACTATTCTTTAAAATGTGAAAGACAGTTAAAATGAAGTAAGGGAGCCACAGTATTAAACATCATTATTCATTTCATATTGCTTCTTAGGGGAGGTAAGATTTACTAATATTCCTTAAGATGTTTTATGATAGCTAAAATGAAGTAAAAGGGTCACAATATTTCTATTAAAGCATTTTTTAAATTTAGCATTTTCTGCATATTTTATAAGTCAAGGTTGCAATGTTACATTAAAGTCCAATCATATTATGCTATGACCATCATTGCGCTTTTTAGATTCCATTACTTAAGATCCAATAAGTAAATGAACAGATACATTATTTCAGATGTAACTTGTTTTGATTAGATTACTTAAACTTTCCTCTAATTTTGTTGTAATTAATTTTAAAAACTGAGGCTACTAAAGGACTTTGTGACAGAGGTAAAAATATAGATAAAACCCAGTAACATCTCACACATTATTAATGAGGCCACAGAGAGCAGCTCTCACTTTCCACAGGAGCTTCAAAACTTCTGTTATCTATCTGAAAGCTCAGACACACATCACCTTTGTACTCTACATTCAGCTATAAGATACAGCAATTTAAGTCATCAAAAATTATATGCTAAGAAAAGATGGTCCACCAAGATGTCAGGCAGCTTCTAACCTTGGGAGCTTAGGAATTCACTGACTTGCTTTGGTTGTTTCAGTAAACTAATGCTGTCTGAACTTTTATGAATGCAATACTGAAGAGACAGCTATACAACCTTCCATCACAAATGACCACACTAACGTAATCAAAACAGAAGTATGGGGGCATTTTAAATGTTTGTATTCTTTGGTCTGATAATCTCATCTCTAGAAATCTGTTCTAAGGAAATAATCAACATATGACCAAAAATTTGTAAATAAGGGTGTGCAACATTATTGATAAAAATAAGACCACAGAAAAATGTAATTGAAACTTAAGGTTACAAATGGTAAGTATGAATATATATAATTAAGTTTTTTAAATGTTATATGGTAAAAAATGTATGACCAACTGCTAAAATAAATCAAAATTATATGTACAATATAAACTTATTTTTTCATCAGTTATTTTTTTGTTACTGGGGATGAACCCAGAGCCTCAGCATGCCAGGCAATGGCTCTGCCACTGAGTTTTGTCCCTAGCGCTTTCCAACCCCCACCCCTGGTCCTGGGGCTTGCACCAGGGCCCATCACTGAGCTAAAACCCCAGTTCTTTTATTATTATTTTTTGAGAGGGGTAACAGGAATCAAACTCAGGACCTCACACTTGCCAGGCAGGCACTGTGCCACTGAGCTAAATCCTTGGTCTTTCTTTTATTATTTTTTAAGACAGGTTCTCTCTAAGTCACTAAGTTACTCAGGCTGGCCTGGAACTTGTGAAACTCCTGCCTCAGCCTCTCAAGTAGAGGAAATACAATCATGTGCTACCACAGTTACCATAAACTTTATTTTTGAAAGATTTTTTTTTTAATACCAGAAGGCAGCCAAGTGTGGTAGTACATGACTATAATCCTAGTATTTGGCTGAAGCAAGGAGAAACCAAGTTCAGGTCTCACCTGGAAATTCAGTCAGAATATCTTTCAAAATAAAAGGGCCAGAAATGTAGCTCAGTGGTACAGCACCCCTGGGTTTGATCCTTACTACTGCAACACAAAACAAAACGAGGAGAATCAATGGAGTGATAAAATTACAGGTGGCTTTATTTTCTTCCTCATATGTTTCAATTCTTATGCATTCTAGTTTTGTCAGATTTCATACAATAATTATTTGTAAAAGATACAATTATGTAAAAGGTGGTGTTTATGTCTCCTCATATCAAATTATTTCATTCCAGTGGGCACAATAAAATAAAAAGATATACTCTACAGAAGAAGTCTCTGCTATCACTGTGTGACAACTGTGAAAAGGACAAGCTGCTCCGAAGTTCTGACATAAGTGAGCCTCTTTAGACGGAACACTAATGCTGAAAGCACTAATGGAAAGAAACCCACGGATCCTGAATAATAGATGACTTACACCAACCAATGGCCTGACGCTACAAGCTTATGGAAAATAAATACTCAGAGGAAAAACAAAAAAATGTCAAATGCGAGTACAGTGTGGCAATCCATCTACCTATACTACAGCAAGATGCAGGAGGGTTCTTGCAACTCTTACCAACAGAATGCAAGCTCACCAAGAAGCTGTTCTCCTGCTAATGCACCTAAGGAAAGGCATCACACAGATGCCTGCGACTGGAGGTAAATTATTGATTCATATACACGTGTGTTCATGTAACTATTTATACTCATCAATAAGAGACTGTGATGCTAGGAAATGCAAACTCTGCAATTAGTATAAAATTCTATGCATCATTTTAAAACAAAGGACAGACTATAAAAGAGTTCATTAGAGCCCACATTATCCACAGTCTTAAATCAAGAGTCAGCTAGAAGGTGGCCCTGCAGGAAATGGTTCACAGTTTTCAGGCTGTCGGTAAAGCAGCCAGATGATTGATGAAACACGATGAAGGAACAGAGAAGCTTTTATTCTGTGTATGTCAGCTCATTTTCAACGGAGGGTCTGAATTATGGAATAGATCAGAGCCTCCAGAGAAAAGGAGAGAGGAGAGACCAGCAGGGAAAAGGACCCTTGACTCAGAAATTCTGCAGGCAACTCTAAGAGGATAAAGTTCCACGTATGCTGACACAGAAAAACTTTGTAGAAAAGGAAAAGCATGCTATCATAGAACCTTGCTTAAGTGAAATCTTAACTCTCAACTCTCCTACACATCTGATAAAAAGATTCTGTTTTTATGGCATGCCATGTTCCATTTTTAATAAAATATATAACTTTAATTTTCCTGGAGCATTTTTCTGCTTCATAAAACTACAAAGAAAAGTTGTCTTAATGATTTAACACAGTGGTCTAATGATCCAAAAAGAACAGCTGGAATTGGATGATACCAGCTAGCTTCCCATGGGGTCTTCAGGCTTATCACAGAAGAAACAGAAGACTGGTAAAATCACATGCAATGTGATTAATTAATTAATTGAATCACCCTGCAAAATAAATATGTCTGAGAGTGATTTAAGAAAAAAGAGTTTCTGAGACAAATGTTTGACAAATGCATTTCTTAGGGATATTATTAAGTATATCATGGATGGGTGTATGGGGCTAGGTTTCAGTTGACATGAGCAGTTCCTGATTTGCTCATTTGTTCTATTTCACTGTTAATTCCTCTGAACACACAAAAATATGCCCAGTTACAACGTAGTGCAAAATAAGATTATCAGGAGCAATTTTCACTACACAAACAGTTCTGCCTGCCTCAGTCCACTCAGCTACTATGACACTATTCTCCAAGGGTTTGCAAAATCATTCTGCACAGATTTTCTAAGCTGATTTGTCCAAGAGGCAGAGATGCTTTCCTTGAGGGTCTCAAGCCAACATAACACAGAGCCCTCTAAGACAAAGCTCATTCCCACAGAAAAGCCAGTCTCAGAAGATGAGGTTTGCAACAGAGAAACTCTCTGCACAGGCAGAGGCAGAGGGCGTGAGGCCTTGTCCCTGGGCTCAGCTGTTGCCCTGGCTTGTGTGGGCTGCAGATGTGAAATTTTACAGACCACATGTCCTCACCAGCTTGCAAAACAGCTAAAAATTGAGAAAACACAGTGTTTAAATCTTGCTATTTGGCAAGTGAAATTAGTCTCCAAAAGTACAACTATAACACAACTGTGTCAAAGGGAAACAAAATTGAAACTACAGAGTTCATGTGTTAAATCATGAAAATAGTAAAGATAGTCATTCAATTGTCAATGATCCACCTTCAACAATCCATCTATTTTACTATGAAATCTACAGAAAAATTTAATTAAGTTTATTTTTAAAAGAAAGAAAGTTGGAAAAGTAAGCATAAAAGGTCCCCCTTTAGGACAGCAGAAATGGAGGCTCAAAGCGATGAAGCAGAGGCAGGAACCCACGAAGGATCCACCTGCCTACTCAGTCTGTGCTGTCCTCACCCCACCTCACTGTGGGGTGACTGCACCCAAGGGTGGGGCTGGAGAGCTGTGCTCCAAATCACGTTCATGGCTGTAAGTGCTTTCAGTGCTCCAAAGAAATAAAGATAAATGGTACAGTAACTCAAGCAACAAGGAGGAGAGAGGGGGAAAATAAATCATGGCACAATAAGGAGATAAAAAATTTAGTGTGGTAAATTATCCAGCTGAATTTCATTTTTCAAATCCCAAGACACAAAAAACTTTAAAAAAAAAAAAGAAAAAAGAAAAGGCAATGCAAAATTGGAAAATAAAAATAAAATGAGCTACGCCATCAAATATGGTTGGAACTTTAAAAAGAAAAGAGAGAACTACTGCATGCATAATGTGTCTCAGAGCTTGGTCCCAGAGCTCTACGAAAGTTAGATTTCCTCCAAAACAGCATTCTAAGTTTAAATTTGGGAAATGTTCAGCTAAAGAAAGTCAACAGGTTATTTCTAGCATTTCCGTAGTCTTCAAAATGCTATAAATGTACTGTTAATCTCCAAAAGATACATTATTTGACCATAAAATCATTTCACAGAATATTCTCTTTAAAAATCTGTCAATAGAGAAAAATGCACAAAATGTATACAGAGCTAGCCTAATAAAATTTCTAATAAGAACCACAATGGAGGAAATCATTGAAAACCATTATCAGGCCCAGTAGAGGCTAATTAAACAACTGTGTGTAGACCACAAGAATAAAAATACCATGGTTACAGATCTGCATAGTAAGTATTGTTCTCTCCATCATAATGCCCACCAAATTCATGCCCTTTGTCAGAGGACACTGAGAGGACAAGATAGTGCTGCAACTTTCCACTCTCACCTGGGGTTCATTTAGAAGAGGAATGTGGGCCATATAAAGCCAAGTCAATCATGTCCTTCAGTATGAGAGGGTAACAGAAAAGGAGAATGACTTCCTCCTGTTTTGCTTTCAAATGTCATAAATACTCTACTTTGGACTGAGCTAAATTCTGGAAACCTTGAGGTGTGAGAAAAGGATATGCAGTGATCCATTTTATCTGTACTGGAACTATCAATAGGGGTGGGCCTAACTTGGCAATGAAACACTTTTGAAAGCCCAATAAAATATTTAAAACTATTTGAGCTCAACATATTGACTCAATGAAAGTTAGCACCCGAGAACAGTGGTGGTGGACCGGTAGCACAAGGGCCACAGTGGGCTATTAACATTGAAAGCTCTAAAAGGTTCGCCATCACTGCCCTAGAACCACACTGGTCAAAAATCAGTAGTACACATCTGCCTGGAGTCTCCCCTAACACTTACTTGAGTTCATCACTTGTTACCAGTGGGGCACTGCACACTCTGCCTTTCTACCCAGGTTTGAGCTTTTGAGTATTGTCCTGGTGCCATCATTAAATTGTTCCCCTTCCTCTCTAAAATGACTGTTTCAGATTAGAACCACATGGTCACTCTCAGCCCAAGTCAAATAGTACCACTATCTTTGTGGAGGCCAGATATTGGGAAGTAGAAAGAACATGTTCAAATAGGAAGGGGAATAAAGGAGAGAATAAAGGGGGAAAAGGAAGGGAAGGAGGGAAAAGGGGAAAAAAAGAGAATGGAAGGGAAAAAAATGGAAATAAAGTTTTTGTAAATGGGCAGGGGAAGAATGAATGGTTGAAAGTAGGGGAATGGAAAAAAAAAAGAACTGTACATAATTTATGTACAGGTACAAATTCCCTGTGATGAATGTGATCAGTATGTATGATGAATATGTACTAATAAAAATTAATAATAAAAACATGAACCCTCAATTTGGAAGAAAAGCACAGAAGGAATCTGGCATGGAACCTATACACAAATACCTGTTTTTAAATCATAGCTCTGCCAAACATGTGTTCTAGGGGAGATAACCTTTTCCCTAGTCATGAGTTTCCTCATAGATAAAACACAGATAACAGTAGCAATAAGTTCAAGGTTAATACAAAGATGATATATCCTGAGCTTAGTATAGTAGTTCATGTTTAGCATGCACTCTACAAATGCTAGCAGTATTATAATGCCAAGAGCCCCAGAGATCCTTCATAAATAAATTTCAGATTACTAACACAAAAATCCTGAGAGATATGGACAATTATGTTAAAAAAACCATAAAGTGTCTTAAAGAACACAAGGCATACAATATATAAATTCAGTAATATATGTTTTCATCCTTTCCCTAAATCTACAAGAATTGTAGTACTAACAATTCACCATTTGTTGTTTCACTATATAAATAGAATTGCTACACCTAGAAAATGAAGAAAGGAACAGTACCAAAAAAACTGATGTCTAGAAAATAAAACCCAAAAGGAAGGTGTTAGACACTGAGGTCAATTAGCTCAAGGAAGCCAATCTGCAGTACACTTAATATTCCAGAGTGTTGGGTGGGTGCTTGACTTGGGAGTCACATTTTTTTGAACCTCATTGCTTTTCCATTCTTCATTTCTTCCCTAGCCCTTCCACCCTGACCCCACCCAGTCTCACTACACAGAAGCAGATATATCTAACTGGAACAGACGACTCATATCATCTTCAACCATCAAGAACCATGAAGAGGCTGAGATTTTACTGTACTTGCAAGCTAACAAGGTAATCTGCTATAGTTTCACTGTTACCTGTGAAAATTTAAGACTCCTGAGTCAGAGGTACCAGCAGTCAGAACAGCATTGGTGCTGGTTGCCTGAGCCCAGATTCCCACTGTGAATGTGAATTTTTTTTTTCCTGGTATAGGGGATTGAACTTATGATCTTGTGCTTACCAGGCAAGCATTTGAGCCACTGAGCTAAATCCCCAGCCCCTACTGTGGATGTGGAAAGGGTCACATGGTCAGCCACACATGCAGTAGGCTGTGTCATAGGAGGACGGCTAGCTAAGAGAATCCGAGTCTCCCACAGTGGTCACAAGGCACACCTGAGTTTGGTCCTGGAAGGAGTGGTTTTGTTTTTCTGATACCAGAACATAACCCACATTACTATTGCAGAGAGACTCGATCTCTATCATCCAAGGCTGTTTCCTACAAAATGTCCCTGGAGAAGGCTCACACCACAGAGGCAGTCAGTGTTTCTGCTCACAGCTGTACAGAAACAACGGACAGCTGTGCAGCGCTGTCCCCAGTACCAACCAGAACCCACGGAATGTGCTGCTCCTTTCCCCATTTCCCCCTACACACAGTGTTCCGTGCTTAGATAAACTAGGGAAGTAACAACCACAGTTTAAAACATAGTTCAGAGCAGAACTTCTCAGAGTGTTCATAACCCAACCTGATGCAGTGACTCTCCACAGGAGAGTACAGAAGGTAGTGTTTTAAAACCCATTTTTCACAGAACACCTATTAATATTTCCCAAAGGACTATTCTTTGGATCATATTTTGGGAAATCCAGGGAGAATTTATACCATGTGCCCAACACCATCATTCTCCCTTGCAGAAGTTTAGCTAATATTTTCCCATTTATTTCCTAAAATCCCCAATTCACAGGGATGTGCTTACATAAAGAAATGCTGTTTAAAGTATTAAATTATTGAAAGAAAAAAGGGGAACTCCCTCTGTGTGACACAGTCCTTAAACATAACTGAGGTGATGCAGGTAAAGCCCTTGGTGCTTGCTGCTACACAGTGAATGTTCAAAACCAGCAGCCATCGCAAGGCCTGGCCACTTGATCACAGGGCAGTCACAGACCTTCTTTGTTGTAACACACTGGACTCCTTTCCAAGCAAGCTGGTGTGGCTGTAGTTACTCCAGGTCATGACTAGTCATGTTTCCTTCTTGAAATCTCCTCCTGTACATTTTCCTACAAGCAATGTTTCCATTCTTCCCAAGCCAATGTTTTACTCCACCAACTGGATCCTATAATCCTCTAGGTTTATTTTAGTCTAAATTTGATAAATGTTACCCAAAGTCAGTCATCCTTTTTGTTTTCTTTCAATGTTTAAAAAAAAAACAATATATATATATATATATATATCCACAATTGTTTAGAAAAGTTCATGCAGAGCTTCTGCATTTGTCCTTTATTCAGTTTTTCGCCCCTAACAGAGTTGTGGCTGAAAGGTCAAGCTGAGTCTCATGAGCAAGTGCGAGAAGACACTGGCTTAGTTATCTGGAGCGCAGCCCTGAAATAAGCTCCAGCAAAGCCTGCTGGGAATTTCAAAGTGATGGCAATGTCAAGTTATTTGAGGAGGTCCTATAAAGCTTTGTAAGCATCCAGGAGGTCTTCAGCACCAACCCCTCCCAACTGTGCCTTAGACTCTGAGCCTGCCGGGTCAGCTGGCAGGTCAGCTGGCATCCTCTGGCACAGGCGTCCATCACCTGGCCCGACTGTCACCATTAGGCTCTCAATTAGCAACGACCCGTTGGAGAAAGGGAGATTGAGGTAGACAGACAACAAGTAGGTCGGTGACTGTCTTTAAATTTAGACACAGGAGAGGAAAGGGACAGAACTTCCCCAGGAAGGACGGAGAATAAAAGGGCCTGAAAGCCAAGAGAATCCAGCCCCGCTCTGCACGCTCACCACACCTCAGCACCCTGGACCCGTGCTCTGCCTCCCCATCGTCCAGCTTCCTGTCTGCAAATTGCAGTGGGGCCACTCGCTCTCCCTTCTGAGTTTAGAGAAGATCAGCAGACACAGACCATTCTCACAGCCAGTAACTCCACTATTCTTGATTTGTTTTTTGCCATAACATAGACTTGCACATTTGTACAGAAAGGAATATCTATTACCATAGCATTCTAAACCTTTTCTGCACTGCAGCTAAGCAAAAAAGTGTATTTCCATTTCCAAAATTTTAAAAATGAGTCAGCAGGTAACCTTTTAAAATGTGCACCCTCTGCCCTGAAACTTACTGACTCAGACTTCGAATCTGTCTTTGTAAATGCTCCTCTCCAGATTGCTCCCAAGGTCAGGGTTAGAACTACTAAAGCACTTGGACATTTCCAGCACTGTCTAACTACTCATAGAGGAAGAGACCCTGGTTCCATTTATTTCCCTACTCGTTTGAAATGAGAGACATAGCATTATCCCATATTCATCACATATCACACTGCTGGAACCATATATCACACTTCTTCAAGCGCAAGACCAAAAAGACCAAATTTTAAATGAAAGTTTATACACACACATGGGGTGTTTCCAGCTACAGGAGGATGAGAAAAAAACAAGCTCATCACCTACAAATGTCAAGTCTGAAAAGGCTGTGCTGCTGGTGGCTGAAGCAAAAATGTTACTGAATAGCTGAAAAGTAAAACAAAGCCATATATATATATATATATATATTCTAACTTTTGTGAACTTTACAGAACTTTCTTATCCTTTTATTTGTATTAGTTCAAGTAGAAATAAAAGTGGTTCTTTTCACTTTCCCACAGGCGAAAAAGGCTTTGTCAGGCTCCTAATCTTGAGCAAACCGTGGCTGCCACCTGCTGGCTGTTTACCCCCATCACAGGGTTTGGAGAAAAAGTCTTGGAAGATTTCAACTTTCATCTTTGAAAGAACAGAAACTAAAATTGGTCTCTGAGTGCTCTGGTACTTTGATTCTCATAAAATGACTTTCTCAGAGCCTTTATTTTCTGGGGAATCTGCAATTTTTAAATTTATCAAATTTTTCAATTTTATCTGTGTTGCTAAAACTTCTATGCATTTTTTGCTTCTTGTGTTTGTGTGCTCTTTACTCACCATGTATGAATCGCAGCTCCTGCTAACTCTCAGCAGCAGGGCAGGGGCCTAACTCCACAGCCCACTCCATCTGTTCCTGCAGGCCAGGCAGCCCCTGCCCCGAGCAGCGGAGGCAACTACTCTTCTGGTGCTCTTCTATCCACACTGAAGCTCTTGTGGCTGATCCTCCGAGATCCAGCCTGCCTTGGGGATCTCCTGTAATCTCCCTGACCTGGCTACAGCGTCCCATTCTGTGGACTCCAGCTTCTGTTCAGTGAGCATTGAGATCCCAGTCACTCGCTGTGGTCACTATACCAGCCTGTTGGGGAAGTAGCCCTTGCTTCAGATTGGAGGTTATTGATTGGCACCCCAAGTGCTCTCCCAGTCAGGTTCCCACCAGAACATTCATGTGCCAGGCCTAAGTCAAAGAGAAGGGCCCATATACAAACTGAGAAGGTTTGCTTTTGTTGCTGCTGGAGATCAAACCAAGGCCTCTTGCATACAAGGCAGGTGCTGTACCACTGAGCTACTCCCCCACTCCAGTTAGCATGTCTTAATTATGTGTTTAAAAAACTTGATAGCACCACGTCTGTGGTAATCTGCTGTATCTTTTTTACTGAAAGTATAGAAGTATAATTGTTCATGCTTCATTTATAATTTATTGTACTTTAAATATATCACTATTACTCCTTTAAAGCAGGAATTTAAGTAGCATAAGCAAAAGTAATTAAATTTTAGAAGATGGAAAGCAAAGCATTTGTTCTCCTATTTTTACCAATGTTTTCAAAAAAAAACAGCCAAGCAAATTTTAGGTATGATCACTATGTAATTACATACCAGGTAAAAAATGTTTCTCTCTCTCTCTCTCTCTCTCTCTCTCTCTCTCTCTCTCTCTAAGTAGGCTAGAAGTTAGAAAGAAGCTTCTTGAAGTAAACCTCCAACACCAAGAAAAATCAGCTAATCTGCAATTGTAAATATTTATTCACTGTGGTACACATCAAATATACAGTGGTCTGCATCAGAATAATATTTATTCACAAAGTGAAATAAATTACTCACATGTTACAGTGAAGCAGTAGACCACATTTTTTCTAAAGGCGGAAGCTTATCTTACAAACATTACTGAAACTAGCAGTGAGAGAACCTAAATTTATTAAATCCTAGAGTCTACAACCTTACATGTGATTTATATTTCCATGGTTTCCCACTAGTATACACCATATGGCCCCACTTAAAAATATTTCTATTTCATGTTTGTATCTATACATAATACCACACATTCACAAATCTGAAGATACATATACACTAAATTTAAAATGTAATTTCACACTTGTGATTGATGGGATTTTATTTCATTCTATTTACCTGTATTTTCTAATAAAGAATTCTGTATTTAGTGTTTACATACTTTTAAACAGTTGTATTTAAGAGAAAAGAAAAAAATATTTGCTATGCTAATTTTCACACATTATTTGGATACAACTAATTTCACATGTTTCTTCTTTAAGGAAGATCTGTGTAGCTTAATAAATTAGACCTTTTCATTTCTGAGGCCCTCTCAGCAATGAGGGCAGCAGTGCATAAAATATATGTTCCCAGTATCTATATTATTCACTTCCATCATTTTCATATCTGAAACTCCTGTCTCCACATTCGACACTATGGAAAGATGGGACTGTGCTTTGCAGTAACTGGCTTTTTCTGCACTCTGCTGGAACATTCTTGATGTCCTGCAGAAAATGATAGGTGTAGGACGTCTAGGTCATGGTACAGATACTTAAGATGCTCTCGTGGAAGCTTACGGGTTTCCTTGGATAATTAAGGCTATTTTTCAAAATCTACTAAGGGTTTGAGTTTATAAGCACACAAACAAAGTGTCATCATGGTCACATATTAACAAGGTCTGTCTGTGCTGTCATTATTATGATATGATAGAGGTTGTATTTTTAAATATTATATATTTTGTATAATGCACTCAGAAAAAAATATTTTCTCATCTCTTCTAAAAAAAATTCAAAGATCTATCTTTAACCAAGTAAAAGCTGCTAAATTCCCTGGATGCATCTAATTGGTTTCACAGTGTATAAAACCATTTGTTGCTTTTTTAAATAAAAAAAAAAAAACTCCACCAAATTAACACACATTATTTTGCAGCTTGCTGGGAAATAATCAAATGACTTACACTTGTTTTATCCAACCACCAATCCATAAGTTTTTTACTTTTTCAGCTCCCCGAAACACACCTGCATGCAATTCTCAGTTATGAAGCTCTTCCAGTGAAAAGTAAATCAAGCTACTTTTGCCCCAGGTTCCATAAAACAGTGTCTGGAAAATCCTCAGCAACACTTAAGACAATGAAAACGGACTGGGCTGGCTGGTTTCAACCATCTTCTAAGGGCAGAGAGAAAAGACTTTCACCTTAGCCCCGCCTTGGGAGCTGCAAAGAGATGCTGGCAAGAATCCCAGCATACACAAAATATTTCTCAGTTTTTAATAACACCTGCTAAAATTATGTATTGGCCTCTTTGCCTGGAAAGAAAGGTCTGGAATAACCCCTCTTTTGACTTAATAATCTGCATAAATCTCTTGAAGAGTGTTTTCAGGGAAAGTTTCCATGGAACATGTCTTTGGCAAAAGAAAGAGAAAAGCAGCAACACCCTGAACAACATCTCCATTGCTGTGGATCCTCTGCTGCACTATCAGCTGTGCGGAGAAACTACAGGAGGCCACAGACCACAGAACAAAAGCTCACAGTAGACTCAGCATGGGCTCTGTCCACATTTTCCAACAGTTGTCTTTTACATGTCTGTGGCTAAGCCCAAACAGCATAAAACTCCTGCTACAGGACAGTGTACTAGACAGCAAAGAAGAGTCCCACACCGTCTAAGGACTTAGCAGGCCAGACCCTGAGCCAGCCCCCTTCAAATCCATCATCTCATGAAGTCATTCAGTGCCCTGAGATGGAAAATCATGCCCATCTCCCAGAAGAAACTGAGGTTCAGAGAGCTTCAGTAACCTGCCCAAGGTCACAAAGGCAGGCAGCAGTGGGGTTTGGGTGGAAAACCAGATATGTCTGACTCCAAATGTACCACTCAGATATTAATATCTGAGAACTTTGGGAAGGCCACTAAATATGAGAGGCCTTGTTTTATTCCTCTGTTAAATAGGGTAAAAGAAACTAATGTCTAAGACTTCTTCAAAGACAAAATATCCATTGTCCTCAGAACCTGCTCATAAATTTCTGCTATCCAAACCCTAATTTGTTCTTTGATGTGACATAAGGATGTAAATTCTTTACAACAAAATTGTAATTGTAAATTCTTTACAACAAATTCAAGATCATGTGAGAGGCTTTACCTATCAGCTACTGACTAGTGCTGAGGATCAAGTTTGCAGTTATCAATAATAGTGTCACTGAGCCTGATGATTTTTAATTAACTAAACCAGTTATGAAATAAAAACTGGCCATAGAGAGCTAAGTTCCTCTTAAAGAATTTAGCATGTTTTAGGAAATTTTATTCCTAAAGATATTTATTATTTATTTTCTACAAGTTTGAAAAAAAAAAAACCTAAAAAGAAATAAACCTTTGGAATCCAATAAGGAAAAGTGTTTTTACCACACCATTAGGACATGGTTTCAAGACATTTTATATTTTTATTTGTCATAATCGCTAATCATATTTATATAATAAGGTGACAGTGGGTTTAACTAGAAAACTATTACATTAAAAAAGCAAATGGTTTAATACTTTCATACAAATTCCCCATTTCCATCAACTACTTAACCAACTGCTTGGCCTTACATTAAGCATGATTATTTCAAAAAGAAAAGAAAGACTTTAAAAATAGACTTTTTTCAAAAAAGGTACATTTTATTTCATTACTGAGGTACAGTGTTAATTAAAATTCCAAGTCCACATTCTGCTTTTTAAGTAACAGATATTTTCATTAACTGGCACATAATTAGCCAGTGTCACAATCCTCCTAAAACAATGCATGTGATGACGAATTAAAGTAGCAAGGGCAAAAGGTTACTTAGACTTTACCACAGGGTGAGCTTAAGTTATAGGCTTTAAACAAGATGCAAGGACCAATGCACATGAAAAAAAGTTCAATTTAGATGGAATGCTGAGCAAATTTACTTTTTAACATTCAATACTACCCAAATGCATAGTGGGGTTTCACTAAGTGCTACAAAAGGCAAAAACAAAAGTAACTCACCAAGGTCTGCTTGTTAACTATTTCAAGCTGAAGGTATGACTGGCCTACTAAATGCTGGGTGAAGTCACACTGAGATATGAAAGACTCTGGGTTGCAACATCTGATGTGTATATTGTTTGCTGTTGCTTTTTAAGAGGGAAGAAGACAAAAATCTTTCAGAGTTTTGCTAGTATATTCCTAGCAGTTCTCAGCACTTCTTTAGGCTTAGAAAAGCTGCTTTCCCTTCTCCCCTCTTATCTTCTGCCTTCATTTATTAAGTCAGCCAGAAAGTGGCTACAAGATGCTTTCAGACACTGCCCTCTCCACAGTGGAGCCACCATCCATCCACATTCCCAGGACCCAGGGAGCCTACAATTCCATCTGAGCGCCCCGCGGCCCCCCCCCCCCCCCCCGGCCTATAAAGCAATAACCACAGGGCACAAGGCCAGCCTTTGTCTTCATCCTGTTAATTAAGCGAAAATGATTTCCACTGTGAAAAGACCTTTCATGATCTGGTTCCAAAACTTGGCAAAAAAGAGGAGTAAAACACCAGCCTAAGCTTCAGAATTACACTTCAAAGTCACCGTGCCAGACACCGGCCACACACTTAAGCGTCCCAGAAGAAATGGTTCTTTCAGTCCTTGTTTCTTATCATTGGGTGTGAAATATATCCAGCAAAATCCATTCTCCTGATCAGTGACTTGCTGCTGTGGAAAGGCGCACTCTGTCCTGAGCACACTGTCAAAACCTCAAAGGCCCTACCACAGCCAGCAACAAGGAAACACCAACCTGTCTTTTAACACATGCTTGTAACCAAAAACTGGCATTGGTATCCAGAGGAACCAATGTCATGCCTCTTTCAAGCACTGAGAGCTAATCTTACATTTCCTCCCAAGACATCAGGGGCTGGATCCACTCACAATTATAAACTCTGAGGTACCTCCCATTTGCTGCCACTATGCTTGGTCCTCACAGCAAGACAGATGTGGGCTCTGTGCTCACAGAACCCAGGACCTAGTGGCTGCATGAGGACATGCAGAATTTCAACACCTGGGCAGTACTTAGTGAAGTAGAGTACTTAAACTTCTGTTTCCTATTCTTCAATATTTGAGCAAAGCCCCCAAAGAAAGGGGCTAAGTCATGCTGTGGCTTTCTCCTTCTGGCACTTTTGTTCCATCTGGGCCTCATCTTACTGAATGCTGCCAACATGTTCAGGGCAGGTCTCCCGGCCTTGGTGTGCTGTCTTACAAGCCAATCCTCTCTGGAAATACTTCAAGGACAATCAGAAGTATGCCTTAATAAGTCCCTGGGTGTTTCTCAACTTGATTAAGTTGACAAGAGTCACTATCACAATTAGCCCAAAAAGCCTCCTTTTTATGGCCCAGCACATACTAAAATATTTTCAATTTACTTGCCTTTGGCAGACTGCTAAAGAGTTATGGCAACCTCAGCTTTAGGACCTGGATAGAACTTCACATCTTCCTCAATTCAATATTTAAAACAATCACCAAATTTTCAGAATTGTCACAGCATGTGACAATTATTTGCTAGTCTAATTTTAGGTTGCATTAAATAAAAGTTTCTACATCCAACAAAGGATTGGACTAGATGACTAAAGTTAGTTGCAATGTCATAAATCTAGGACTATAGAGTCCAAGAAAAAAAAAAGTAGCCAATTTGAATTACAACATTCTCAAAATGTTTGTCAGTAGGGTACTTAAGTCCATAGAAAAAGTTTCTCCCAGTGACACAATGCTATAAATTGTGTTTACTTCAAAAATCAGTCCTCAAAAGACATTTTTCATCTCTAATGTACCAAAATAGAACTGAACTAGTATACATTTGAAATAAGAAACTGGTAGGAAATAACAGATTTACAATGGGGTTAGTATGTTATTCACAATAAAAGTTTAAAACAGCTTCGTGGACCTTACACAAAATCCAGCCACCACTGCTCAAACACAGTGCCTGTGATGTGGGATGCATCACTCATCTCCCCGACAAGACTGGAATGACCATTTCAAATGTGCTTTGTATCCCCCCGTGATTCCCCTGTGAAGTATCCCTAATAAATACCTATTGACCTACTGTAAATAAGTAGAAGACTTTCTTAGAATAAATCTAAGAGCATCATAGAAGCAAGTATCGATACTCTTGTCTATTTCTGTAGGAAGAAAAAGGAACAATGTGTCTCAGTGTTGCTTTCTTAATCATCAGAAGACAAGAAAAGAATCTTTTACTTAAAAACAAAAACTTAAATTTCTGTCTTTTATGAAAATGGTAAATGGAATTATCATTCAGAATCCCAATAACTTCTTTACCTAAACAAAGCTGAAAGTGTATGAACAGTTCCCAGTGGAAGGTGTTTCCAGCACTGGCAGTTTTAGGAAGGCTTAAGTCTGCATACCTCAACTACTGAAACTATTTTATCTGGACCAGTAATTGTTTGGAGGCTAAAGGAATATAGTTTAACCCATCTTTGAGTGCTGAGAATGGGTCACCCAGAAAATTAACTCACAGTAAAAACTGGCTTGACCCCTTTTGGGTGCCTAAGTACTTAGCACACAGCATTACCCAATCTGTATCAATCTGTAGGCACATGTTGGAGAGCATTGAAACTGAATACATGTGCAGGGCTGTGGCATGGCCTGGGCATAATTGAACTGAGAAGGAGGAGACACCTCACCTCAGTGGAGCAAGATAGGCCACAGCTGAAGTCACCCAGAGACTTTCTGGATTATTTTCCTTAATTAGCATCATCAGTTGCTCTGAGGGGTCCTTGAGCCCCTCCCAAAATCCTGTTCAGGTTTCCTCCATTGTCCACTCAACTTCTTCTTCTTTTTTTTTTTTTTTTTGGTACCCGGGATTGAACTCACGACTATGCACTTACAAAACAGGTGTGTATGCTGCTGAGCTAAATCCCTGGCCCACTCAACTTCTTGTTTGTTCTGATTAAATAAAGGCTGCCTAGCATCAGCCTGCCGGCCGGCTAAAGAACCTCAGTTCTCCCACAGCCCTAAAGACCATGCCACCTGTCTCATTCCATTGAGCCATCACTGTGCACCCATTTGGGGGATTGGGGGGGTCTATGTACAGACCCCAACAGGCACAGCTTTCAAAATCTTATGCTAAGTATATATATTTATTTATTTATTTATTTAGAAAGATATATATATATATATATATATATATATATTTAGAAAGACAAAGTGCTTTATAACAACATTTCTAGTCCTATTCCTCAGGCTTATGAAAAACACAATTTAAAAAAACTGTAGGTCAAACTGAGATGCAGTAAGTAATTTTCCTCAAATGATAGAGCATAAACTTTTCAACGCTGACAACTTAATACCAGAAGATGATGGAACCCATTATAGTTCCAAGACGATAATTAAGTATGGAAAGATCATAAAAATTCCACAGTGATGCAACAGCCCCCCAATGACCTGATAGACAGATCACAGCAAGGGAGGCCTGCCTGCAGAACCTGAAAAGACTGTTCAACTCCAGGAGAAGCAATGGTAAATACAGGTGAGTAAGACTTTGCGTGCATATCTCGTTAGCAAAATAGTATCTTGGTACCAGAGGAAATTACTGGCAGAAATAGAAAGCCTGCCTCCAGAGGCTCCCAGAAGAGATGTCAGCTGCTTTTGGAATACTCTTTTTAAGCTCCTCTTAATTACTGTTAGTAACAATCAAAAGTATTTTCATGTGGTAATGTATTTTTTTGTTTGTTTTATTTTGAGACAGGGTCTCACTATGCAGTTCAAGCTGATCTTGAACTCACTTTGTAGCCCAGGCTAGTCTTGAATTCACAACAATCCTCCTGCCTCAGCCTCCTGAGTGCACAGGTCTGTGCCACCATGCCTAGTTTATGCATTTTTATTTAAAGATTATATATGATGTACCTGATCATACTTCATGCAAGAAGTACCATTTTATTTTTCAAAAATTTAAATGATTAATTTAAATGGAAAAAACTAAATGGGAACATTGGTCTTTATATATCCTTATATCTACATAAGAAAATCATGTTCCTGGGGGGGGTTATAACCATATTAAAAACACACCCCTCCTAATCACTAATGACCCTATAAATGATAATCACTCAATAAAAATTTGAAAGAGAAATCCCTTAAGCTGAATCTACTGATTGCAAAATTTCAATGATCAAATACTTCAATTTTTCTGAGTTTTTTTTTTTAACTCCAAATATTTTCACACATCACATTGAGTATTTGTAGACTAATGCTCTCAAGACTCAAAATCCACCACAAAATATATTTCCTGGGATGACTATAAATAGTAAATTACAAATGTAAGACTAGATGATATACACCATCTTTATTTTTTCTTAAAATCTAATGAAAACCTGTTTAAGTGCAGGAAAAAAGAATAAATTTGATTTATTTTAAGGAGAGAGTTCTGCCAAGTTTTTACACTACAACTGCACAAAGATGTGTAAATCTTTCTACACGAAGATTCTATCTGTTTAGTGTGCCTGACTTAAGGTTGTGGGCAAGCTACAGTGCCGAAACCTTGTCAAGAAATACTTTAAATATTAAAAAGTCAATCCTTGCTCTCCTCATAACTAAATGATACAATCAGGAAAAAATTACTTTCAGATGTGGGATACTTCAGGGACTTGAAGTAGTTTACTAAACAGGAAACTAAATCCAATTACTTTTTTGAAGATACGGCATCTTCAGCTGAAAACCAATATTCTAATTAACATTAGACAAATATCCAACCAAGCTTACCCACATGTTCCAGGCATCCTTTCTGGCTAACCAGTAGACTGCATTTCTGTATTTAATTATTTCCATATGCACATACAGAGTCTGCATTATACTGGAGATACATAAGGAAAAAAACAAAAAGGAGAAGGAGAGGAAGAGCAGGAAGAAAATTTTAAATTCTATGGTCCAATCCTGCATGTGCACAACCCCAATTTAACCTCTATAATATTATCTTATTTTATTAACTAAAAACATTCCAGCATCAATCTAATATGTCATGTTGAAAACTACATAAAAGGTATTAATGTCAAAGGAACTGCCTAAATTACTCCAAAATTACAAACAAAAACAATTCACCATCAAGTACTACCCCTAGCTTGCCTGATCCTTAAATGCAATTCAGGTATTTTGAGCCAGATTATTTATCTATATAACTCTCTGAGCTTCAAGGGAGACTTGCTGAGCAAAAGTAGCATCAGAAGAAAAGACCCCATTTCCTGTCATCCCACAGAAGCCCTTCACAAAAAGGAGAAACACTCAGGAGGAGAGATCTGGTAAGCACTGTGCAGGTGCCTGTGGTCGCCAGGCTGACAACTCATTTCATGTGTCACCTGAATTCAGTATCATATTTTATACTATTAATGCTACTTAATGTGTACCTTTTCTTTGGCCAGGATTTTTAAAGCAAATGATGTTCACTTATTCAGAACCAGCAAAAGATATTGTTGCAGTAACAGCAGCAGTGTATCACACAGTGTTTAACTTTGGAAATGGTTTTCAGTATATTTTCTAAGGGCAAAGATCTTTCCAACATAGTATAAGACTGTATGAACACGTGTGAAAGTACAATAATATCTCGGTTTACTGAACCTTTCTTTTCACAAACAATTTGGTTAGCAAATGAGCCAACCACAAAATTTTGCTTCCATTCGAAAACTCCCCATCAGGTGACACTGAACTTTATGGGGGAAAACTGATTTGTTTCCTGACCAGAATTATGGAACAAATGAACAAAGGTTCATGAACTTATATACACTGAGTAAAATATCAGCTTCTAGATATTGATGTTACTTATCAAAACAACAATAAGAATTATAGGATGATAATGGAGACAATGGAGGACAACACAACTTTATGATTCATAATGAAGCCCACACCTTAAAATGAATTCACATACAGCAATGAAAACTCTAGGCCACTGCTCAGCATCCACTACCATTAATTTATATCAAACAAACACATTTCTAACCCATTTTCTAAGTCAGCTAAAACCAGTAAACTAGGCATCAGCAGGACTAATATAAGTCAGAACAGGAAGAAACTAAAATACTACCTTGTTATGGTTTGTGTCGAGATGATCTCCTAAACCCTCAAGCAGTCACAGGACTTTTTCAGAAACAGATGAATCTAGAGTGTGCAATGGTAGGATGCATGGTAAGGGTGGGTGACTGCTGGATCAGTCCACTGTTTGGACTGGCACCACCCTAACCCCAGTAGACTGCATACAATGCAAGGCACAGAAAGAGGCTTGCCTTCCCTCTTCTGCTCTTGCTGTCTTCCACTGCCATGAACTTTGCTCCCTGCAATGTACTACCCTGCCTTGGAGCCCAACAATTATGGACTAAAACCTCTACAGACTGTGAGCTAGATAAACCTTCCCCCTTTTAACTTTGAGTGTCAGTTTTTTTGTCTCAGCAATGAGAGAAATGTAATCAAGACAAACCCCAAATCCAACAGAAAGAAGTCCAATTTTACAGACATTTTATAAAACAGAAAAAGGCAACCCACCTGGGACCCCTTCCGTCTTTCTCCCAGACAGAAGCTTTCTTTCTCTCAATAAATATATTTTGCTCTTTAAAAAAAGACTATTAAATAGCACATTTCTCTGTACTCCTCATTGGCAAAACAAATAATACTCAATGGGCAATAATTCTGAAGGAACAACAGACTTCTCAGACTATCCTCTGTGCCTCTCACACTTGAGTCATGACCTAATCAGCGGTGTGTGAAATCAATCAAATGAGGTATGAACGTGTACTTTCGTGTGACAGCATGGGATAACTCTGGCTGAAAAACATAAAATCACTGACTATTTATGATGAATTTTATCACCCCTGTCCTCATAGCTCCTAACTTAGAGTTTTACATAAGTGAGAATCAAAACATCCCATAAGAACTGCACAGGTCCTATAGAAATCGTACAGACAGTGAGAGCACATCCAGGGAGAAAAGCAGCAGATGAGGGAGAACACAACACTTAGGCAGGAGAAGTAAGAGCAGCCAAGGAGGTGAACAAAGAAATGGTTCCAGGAGTGGCTGTATTTTTATGAAAGCCTGGAAACATTTCCAAAAACATAGTAGAAAATAACAGCACCAACTACAGTAGAAAGGCCAAATTATAAGCAAAAACATTCACTGGGTTTGGCCTCAGGGAAGGGCAGAAGTAGAGGCCACCTTAAAAATGGAAAGATTAAAAAAATACCCAAAACAATAGAAAGGCATCCTGTGTTCATAGACTGAAAGACCTGATATTGTTTATATGTTTATCATAACCAAAACAATATACAAATTCAATATAATCTCTATAAAAAATCCCAATGGAATGTTTTGTAGAAATTTAAAAAGTAAACAAAAATTCATATGAAATCATAAAGTGCCATAAAGAGTTGAAACAATGTTGAGAAAGAAGAATTCAACTTTCTGATTTCAAAGTATAATACAAAGCTACAGTAATCAAAGCATCATAGTATTTGGAAAAAGATAGATAGAACAGTGAACCAGAACTAGAACAGTGAAGCCAGAAATAAATTCACACATAGTGGTCAAAAGGTCTTCAGCAAGAGTACTAAGACTACACTTGAGAAAGGATACTCTTTTAACAAAGAGCACTGGGAAAACTGGATAACCACATGCAAAAGAAAGAAACTGGATCTTTAGCTTATAACATATACAAAAATTAACACAAAACAGATTGAATACTTAAACATAAAACCTGAAAATATAAAAATCCTAGAAGAAAATATAGGGAAAGCTTTGTAACATTGATCTTGGCAATGATTTCTTGGCTATGGCACCAAAGGCACAAGTACCAAAAGCAAAAAGACATGGGACTACATCAGAGTAAAGCACCTCTGCACAGCAAAGGAAACAAGCAACACAGTGAGGAGGCAGCCTAATGAGAGAAAATATTTGCACACATACATCTGATAAGAAGCTAGTATCCAAAATATATAAGTAACTCCTATAACTCAATAACTGAGTTCAAAAACTGATAAAGGATCTAAAAGGTCATTGATCTAAAGAAGAAACACCAATGAAAAAGTGTTCAACATGATACATTTTTAGGGAAATGCAAATCAAAACCACAATACAATATCACCTCATACCTGTCAGGATATCAGCTCATGCCTGGTTATATCATTTTGAAAGAAATCATAAAATAACAAGTGTTAGGATGAGAAGAAACTGGAAACCTGTAAAAGATTGTTGGAAACATAAAATTGTGTGGCCACTATGGAAAACAGTACAGTTACCTCAAAAATTAAAAGTTATCCCGCCATATGATTCAGTAACACCATTTCTGGATGTGTGTCCAACAGAAATCTTGAGCAGAAATTCATGTACTCATGTTCATTGCAGTATTATTCACAACAGCCATGAGGTGGAAACAACCTGAGTATCCACTGACAGGTGAATGGAAAAAGAAAATGTATATACTCACAGTGGAAAAGTATTCAGGCTTAAGAAAAGAAGGAAATCCTGTCATCTGCTACAACATGGACGAACCCTGAAGACATTAGGCTAAGTGAACCCAATCATGAACAAATGCCCTGTGATTATGTTTATCTGAGGTATCCCACCTAGTCAAACTCACACAGGCAGGAAGCAGAATGGTAGCTGCTGGGGAAGGGAGAAGGAGTGCACACCTTCTGTATCTTATAACATATACAAAATTACTGTACACCCTTCTGTGATGTACCTGTAAAAAATACAGGTACACCACAGAAACTAGGGGAAGGTCCAAAGGCCAAGGAAAGAACAGATATTAAGGAAGAATAAGGAACCTCACATTTGCAGATGAACAAGGAATGGAGGTAGTCCAGTCTCCAGAATGGTGGGTAAAATGGGGGAGACACACCAGAAGGTCTCAGGCTTCCTGAAAAAGACACAGCTGTCTCCACAGAGTGAGAAGGACAGGACTAAGTAGCGGGCCTGAGGTGACTGCAAATTGGCTGAGAGAGATGGCAGAGGTGACTGGCTGAGAGAGATAGCAGAGGCAACTGACTGAGGTGAGGCCCAGGTTTCAGGCACATAGCATGAGGTATAAACCTCAGATGGCAGCTGGGAAAGAGACAACACAGTACTCTGGAGAGGCTGAGCTTCCCAAAGGAAAGGGAGGCACAGAAAGACTCAAGGGCAGAGCAAGAAAACAGCTAAGATGGTCAGTACCAGACTGACATATAATTTTACCATTTGCCTCAGTAATTCTACTCTCAACCATCACCACAAAATACAAATATATGCCCATATAGAAATCTGTACATGAACATTCATGGTAGCATTATCCATGTATTTGTCAGAAAGTGGACACAATTCAAAGGTCTATCAACTGATGAGTGAAACAGCATTCAGCAATAAAAAGGAAGAGACTCTGGATACATGTGGCAACACAGATGAACCTCAGAACCACAGTGTTATGTAAAAAAAGTCAGTGCAAAACATGACATACTATACAATTCTATTTGTATGATGTATCCGGAAAAGGTCAACTTTAGAGACAGAAAACATAATTTTTTGAAGTGGAGTGGGTGAATGGATTAAGCATAAATAAGTACAAGTTAGCTTTGCAGTAAATGGTAATATTCTAAAATTGGATTATATTGATGGTTGGCCAACCCTACAAATTTACTAAAAATTCTTAGGTAATACATTTATAATCAGTGAATTCTGGTTCAAAAACTATATATCATGTTGAATCTTGTTTTAATTAAAAATTTTCTATACATACATACACACACACACACATTATGATCCAGAAGTGTTAGGACTGTTTAATACTATATGGAATGATTTAAATCAGAGGAATTAACACATTCATTATCTAAATTACTGAACACATTTTGTATAGAACATTTGAAACTTACTCCGTGATACTTAACTGTATAGTACTCAATTGTTAGCTATATTTCTTCTCATACTATATAATTTAATTCCAAGAAAAAAATCAAATCTTTATCTAAATAGGGCTTTGTGGCCTTTAATTATCATCTCATGCCCTCAACCTCTCATACTCTGCTAACTACTGCTGTACTTTTGCTTTTATAAGTTTAGTTGTTTTAGATCCCACATCTAAGTGGGAATATGCAGCACTTATCTTCCTCAGTTTGGCTTATTTTTGTTTACATTAATATCGCTCTTCAGTTTTACATATTTTGTCACAAATGACAGAATCTCTTCATTATTAAGGACTGAATAGTATTCCATAATGCATCACATTTTAACATACTTTCATCCTCTGATGGACAATTGGTTTGTTCTTCTAAGAAGATAGCCTAGCTTGACTGGCACATAGTTCCTGCAGAAATAGGAGTTAAGATTAGAAAGAGCTGGGACCTTAGGAAGATGGTCGATCAGTGAGCAACAAAATTCAAAGCCTCCCGGGAGAAACAACTCATATGCCAGAATAAAACACCCTGGAGAGACCCAGCCAGAGGGAGATGGATCCTCTTGACACAGGAAGAAATTAAAACATAAAAAAGCTCGTCAAATACTTTGGGACTACAACTGAAACAGCTGAAAATTACGGGACACAGCGTTTTCATGGTGACCCGCCAAGTGTGCACCAGCTTGAATCCGTGCCAGCCCGCAAAGCTGCCCAAACTCGTTCCTGCCACCACTCACAGGAAGCACAGCAGTGCTGAAGTCGGGGGTTGTTGAGCCCAATGGAGAGTGGAGCCAGCAAAGGGAACTTCATTAATCCACGGTCAGTGCTGGGAATGAGATGCCCCCCCACACACATGGGAAGGGTGCAACCAAGTGGGCAACATGTTGGAATCGGGCAGGAGGAGCCTGAACTGGGAGTGACAGTGACTTCAGTTGGTTCCTCACTCCCCAGATTTGTGGGATTTGTTGGGACTGGGCCGCACCCCTGGCCGGGACCTAATGAGCCATCCCAAATTGATTCCCTGCTCCTATCACACACTAACCGGGTGAAAGGCCCCTAAAGTTTGGTTGGTCCGGTGGGGAGGGGCAGCCGTTGCTTATACCTCAGTGACAAGAGCAGCCAGGAGAGGGGGGAGGACCCTTGCAAGCATGCTTCAGAGGAGGCGTGGCCAACAGGAAAGGGGGCTGGGACCTACACTGTAACCTGTGTGGAGGAAGCCAAGGCCATGACAGGAGACAGAGGCAGGAGGAAGCCCCCAGCCCAGAACCCTGAGAACACTGAGCCAGGAGAAAGAAAAACAAGGGAGACGGAGGGCGGCAAACACACATCAGATATATGGCTTCAATGGACATTAAGATATATCTTCGGGACCTTGTAGATGAGCTCAAAACTGAAATATTAAATCAGGTAAAGCAAGATATGAGTAAAGTAATAAAAGAAATGCTCTCAGGAAGCATCTCTCAGGAAGATACAGACAGAAGAAGGGAGGAACATAAAAAAAGGGGAGAAGCATTCGGTAAAGAATATAAAGAAAATATAGAATACGTGAAGCAGATTCAAAGAGACTATCAGGAAATTAAAAACTCCATTGAAAGCTGGCAAAATGCCTTAAAAGAAACTAAGGATAGACTATCAAAACTTGAAGACAAGTTAGCAGTGTGTGATGATGAAAGGAAAGATCTCTTAAAAATAACAAGAAAACAGGCAGTAACACTACAAAGGCTAGAAGATGACAAGAGAATCTACAATTTAAGAATAAGAAATGTGAACAAAGAAGCAGGAATACATACAGGTGAATTACAAAGGCTATTTACAGAAATAATTAAGGAAAACTTCCCAAGTATGGGAAAAGAAAATGACATTTGGTTATGTGAGGCATACAGAACCCCAGCCACCTACAACCAAAACAGATCTACACCCAGACATATAATAATCAAGATGACAGAAATTCAATATAAAATCAGAATATTAAAAGCCATCAGAGAAAAGAAACAGATTACCTATAAAGGTAAGCCCATCAGGATCATGGCTGACTTCTCAACACAGACCATCAGATAAAGAGGAGCTTGGAGTGAAGTATTCAAAGCCCTGAAAGAGAAAACCTCCAGCCCAGATTGATGTACCCTGCAAAACTCACTAGAAGTTGATGGAGAAACAAGATGCTTCCATGACAAAGAGGAAGTGGAGGAGTTTGTGACCAACAATCCAACCCTACAAAGAATACTGAAGGACATTCTAGAGAGAGAGAAAAAAATACCAGGATTTTAGGAACAGTGGCAGAAAGGCCTCAATGAGTGGGGCAGGCAGTAGAATGAAGGAGAAAAGTAGACAAACAAAGGCAGGAAAATAGCATGGCAGAAATGAAGCAGAGAAGGATAACTAGAAACTCTAACATAGATGGCCTTGATAC
>PVLA01002047.1:42890-55368 GCA_004027455.1 Hydrochoerus hydrochaeris
CAGGATTTAAAACCCACATTACTCACACTACTCTGCTTAGATGTATTATATTCTGTTCCAGTCATTCTACCTGTACTAGATTTGAGGGCACAGACAGTAATCCTGAAAATAACAGGATATAGTATGGTAATCATCCTTAATTTCCTATTAACTTAATCTAAAGCTCTGTAAAACCTACACTGTTTTACCATGACTGATCTTAATCGAAATCTGGTTTGTTGGATTGTGGTTTTGTATTGATAGATTTTATTCAAAGCTGTTATGATTGATAGTATCAAGTCTGAGAGTATAAGCAACTGCACTTAAGATGACAAGATCCACTAGAATATCCACTATGGTTTGATTATTACCTGCCTTTGAAGTTTTATACTGTCTACAATGTTTTATTTTACTAATATTGTTATTAACTGCTATACTCAATTATACTGCTATATTCAATTATGCCTGATGATACAGACATTCTATTGAAGATAATAAGAAACAACACAGTAATCATTGTAGATCACCTTGTACTGTGGTTTTATAAGACTTTTTGGGTTGTTTTTATAGGAATTTGTTTTGTTTTGTCTTGCTAAGTTTTGTTTTTCCCTCTAATACAGAAAGTATAGAAATACATGCAGAGATTCATGCATGTGTAGCTGTTCACACTCTCACTGTTTGACTATCTACTTTATATGCTTTAATTTTGTAACTTGAGCAACTTTTTCTAAGAGGACAATATATAATTTATCAACTAGTGATTTCTTATTGTTTTTTTTTTTTTTGGAATTCTGTATTACCTCTACCCTTTACATGCTTTTGTTTCTCTTTAAATTAAAAAAAAAAAATGAGTCTTCAAATCCTGACATGATATTTATTTATGTATTATTTACTTTATCTCAGTAAGATTTTAAACCTTTAAGTTTATAGAAATACGTGTAGAGACTCATGCATGCATAGCTGTTTACAGTCTCACTGCTTGAATATCTACTTTGTATGCTTTAATTTTGTAACTGGAACAACTATTTCTAAGAGGACAATATGTAATTTATCAACTAGTGATTTCTTACTGTTTATCTTTTTTTAAAAATTCTGTATTATCTCTACCTTTTACATGTTTTTTTTCTCTTTAAATAAAAAAAGAAAAGATTAGAAAGAGCTTAGTGGGGTTCTTCAGAGATCTTTGAATGTCATAGTGAGAAGTCTCAGTTAATGTTATAGACAACAGGCATCCCCTGAAGTCTTGGAATGGGAGAAGACAAAAATAGAAAGAAAAAAAAGACCATAGATAAATACACTTATAAAATTAATCTCATCTATTATGTCAAATAAGTGGTTGACACATATGATCATAAGGACCAGCTCTATGGGACACTATGAGGTTACAGCCTCCACTTGCAAGGACAAATGATCTTGCGTAGCATTACTTTTAATCACAACGGTAGGAGGAAAGACAGAGGGATGAAGTCCATGAAAATATATCACTTCCACAGGAGAAATAAGAAGTGGCTATGAGCCCAACATTCTAACTGGAGAATCACCAAACAAATACTAAATTACATCTAGAAATCAGTAAGTCAATTTTTGGTAGAAGGATAGATTTCCCTGAAATCTAATATCCTGTAAAAGATTTGGAAATCATGTGAAAAGAAACTCAAAAACAAAAATACAGGTGACCAAAAGGAACCTAGTGAAGTTGGATACTTGCTGATCTTACTACATAACATTCTATTCATCATTCTTGGGTAGTGTGAAAATATACTTAAACCCATTTAAAGTCCAATGTCCACAGTACAGTATATTTCTTTTAGTTACATTAAATCACTTTCATCTACCACCACCTTGCTCCTTTACACGTTAGGCCTAATAAAAATGCATCACCTCAATTTATATTTGGTGCCATTTGTACTCTGAAGCAACACTATAAGCACTGTTATCGCCTGTACATTAATATACAAGAAAATACATACCAGCAATGTTCATACTTATTCTTGTAAAGACAGGACATCTTTTTATTGTTACTATGAGTGAAAAGGATTACAAAATAATCTCTCTAGGAAACTGGCTGTATGTTCCTTTATTTGGAGAGAGAATACAGGGAAAGGAAGGAAGGTGAAGGGGAGAGCTGTGAGGACTATAAGGGTTGTAATAATTATTAACTGACAATTCAAACCATTCAGAACTCCATTTACAGAAAACTGATACAAAAGGAATAATTGTGCTGGATGGGATTAAACAGGAAGACAGATAACATAAATGAAAGAAGGCCTCATACAGTTACAGATAATTAGAGGCCACTTTTATATTTTTCTCTCATCACTGACACAAAAAGATAAGATTTTCATTTCCTTATAATGAGCCCATTAATAGTTTTATTGTAATATTAGAAACATCTTGCCTCTAAGTATATTTCAAAGAACTAATTTTTTAAAAAGATCAAACAACAAGTAGAATGAAATTTTAGCAGAAGGAACCCTTTGATTACTTCTGGATAAGAATGCTTTATTTCAGACAGATGATCAAATTTCTGAATCTGATAAACTTACCAAGACAAAATGTTAATATCAAATTTACAATCTAGGCAGTCATTCAAGCTGACACTACCAAGAAAATGCAAATACTGATTGCAAAACAGGCAGATTAAAATCTATGCATTCACTGTATACAAAGGACACATGCCCTCAGGAAGTAAAGCATATCAGATATTATTAAAAGTAGAATTTTAATACATTAATAAGTCTGTTTCCCCTTGATGTCTGTGCCACCGCCATTAATGTCAATTAGCATTATTCTCCTAAGGAAGCATAACTTCAATGTTATAATAATACTTCTCACTTACACATTATGTCAGAAACCAACTCAGTCTCCCAAAGCCCTGTCATTTACTTCAGTATCATCACAATGTACCCACCAAATGCTGACTGGCCAACAACTGCACCCCAGTCTAGGGCTGCCATTAGATGACCTCAACAGTTCTACTGGTTTCTGAAATCCTGAGCTTAAGAAAATGTAAGATTTCAAGTCCCATGCCATAAGCGTTATGCAGGTGCAATAAACATTGATTGGAAATCTGATTAGAAGATGAGCACTGTACTAGATTATACTCAGGATCCTAAGGGGTTCACATATAAAAGCGAAGAAGGTAAAGTGCTGAGAAAGGAAGCAAGAGGTCCAAAGTCACAGAAACAGAGGGAGCTGGAATGAGGTCTCATGTAGGCTGACACCAAATTTGATGACATTTAAAAAACAATACCTGATGTGTGGTTTACATGAGCAACAAAAGGCTCCTCCCTACTGTCCACTGCTCACACTCACTGCATGAGAATCATTCCTGGTGTCACTCTGCTCATGAACAAAAATTTAAAAGGATTAAAAGGGAGAAAAACATTTAAGAAGAGACACACTGCATTGCGAGACTACCAGCTGACAGTTCTTTGCACCTAGGTCTGACTGTCCAATAAAGCAGACATAAGCCACTATTGCTGCTCAGCACTGAAGATGCACTGCAAGTGTGAGATAAACCTGCGCTCAGACTTGCTGTGAAAGGTGCAGCATTTCAGGAATCATTTTCACTCGATTACACATGGAAATGATAATATTCTGAACATGGAGGGTTAAGTAAAATACAATCTTAAAAGCACTTACACTTGTTTCATTTTACAGATACTGAATACATCAGTGGTGTCCTTGAAACAAACACACTTCGGAGGTTACATTCTAGGCTGTACCTGATCTGGATAAAGAAAAATTTAAATAATTGTAACATATAGGGAGAGGGTTCGGGCTAAGTCGGGAGGGGAAGCAAGCAGGGGTGAAATAAAAATGATTCAAATGCAATATGCATATGTGCCAGTTTTCCCAAAATGAATATAACTGTTATGTATCGCAAACATACACCAATAAAATGTTTTAAAAAGAAGTTTATATACTTCTCTAGTTTGCTTGAGAGACAGGGGTCAAACAGAGCAAGAGACCAGCTACATTTATTCATTATCCATTCCAGCATATCATTCGGTTATCTAATTTATTTCTCTTTAGTGAGTGGGAAGAAGCTAACTTGTACACAGGTTGATAATACAAATCTCCAGACATTCTGAGCCCAGAGAAATGAGTTTGCAGAGTATACAGAGGAGATGAATATCTTCCTCAGAAAATATCAGTGAAGAACAGGAATATGGCCACATCCACTTTCCCAAACTTTATTATTTTTGGTACCATATATGCTAAAATACACATGAAATTTACTATCTCAACTACTTTAGGTGTATAGTATATTAGTGTTAAGCACATTAACATGGTTCTGATCATATCAAATTATGATCAGAAATATATTAGAGAAAATTGTTTAAGAATACTTCTTTGACAAAAGGCTCTAGAAAAACTGGCTTTTGTGTCAAAGATTGAACCTAGACTGATATCTCTTGCTAGCTGCCAAATTAAAATCAAAATGGATCAAAGATGTAAACACTGAAACAGAAATAAACTGCTGTGAGGCAAAATAGGTAAAATTCTGGAAGACACAGGAGTAGGCAAAGACTTTCAGATGGACAAAATAGAACACCAAGAATCAATACTGGGAGCACACCAAATTAAACTGAGTAAGAAACAATGAACAGAAGGGGGAAAAATTTTGCCAGCTATTCCTCAAAGGAATAATATCTAGCCAGGGATTTAGCTCAGTGGCATAAGCACCTGCCTTGCAAGTGCGCAGTCGTGAGTTCAATCGCTGGTACAAAAAAAAAAAAAGGAATAATATCTAGAATATATTTTATAAACCCAAAAAAATTACACCCCTTCCAAATTGTAACATCCAATCAAAAAATGAGCATCTGAAATAAACAGACATTTCCCAGATGAAGAAATATAGATAGTCAATAAATACATGAAAAATTACTCAGCACCACCACTCGCCATTTGAGAAATGCAAATTAAAATAAAACTGAGATTCTCTCTCACTCCAGAAGGAAGGGAAAAGACAAAAAAAGAAGGAAGAAATGTAAACAAAGTTTTTGTAAATGGTGGTGGGTAGGGGTTGAAGTAAAGACAGGAGTTTGAGGGGGGAACACAATATACTACGTGTAGGTACAAATTCCCTATGATGAAATATGCTCGTTATGTATATCTAAAGTATACCAATAAAATTAATTTTTGAAAAAGAATGCCTACCATCAAGAAATCAACTTATAACAATTAGTGGAAATGTGGTAGAAAAAAAGGAATCCTTTTTCATTGCTGGTGGTAGTATAAACTGATAACAACCACTATGGAAATCAATATAGAACAAATTAGTATGGAGATTTCTTGAAAAACTAAAACTAGAAATTCCATTTGACTCAGCTATTTCCCTGCTAAAAAGAGTTGGTATATTTCAAAAAGAGTTAAAGGCATCATACTACAATAACGGATGCATACCCATGTTTACAGCATCACAATTGATAATAGCTAAATCTTTGAAGTAGTCTATTATGTCCTTCAACAGATGAACGGATAAGGAAAATGTAACATTTATACAAAATGGAGTATTACTCTGCCATAAAGGATAAACTTGAGTCATCTGTAGAAAAATGGATACATTTTGAGACCATAATGTTAAGAGAAGTAAAACAGACACACAAGCTTAAATAGTGTATGGTTTCTCTTATATGAAAAATTTAAGATATATGAATAAAAAACAGATAAAAGTAAAAAAGAAAGAAAAAAGTTATCATGATCCATTGTAGACAATGTATCTAAAAGTGTACCTGGACTTAATATAATTTTCTCATGGGCTTCCTATATTTTAAGACCTGTTAACCTGGTTTTCAATCTATATATAAGATGTTAACTTTATAAGATAAATAAATCTGATGCTGAAAAAATAAAAGGGGGGAAGCTTCAAATGTATTATGTATCTATACCAATTCCTTACACTGTGTATAATCATTATGCACTGCAAATATGTACTAATAAAAGTTAAAAAACATTAATGTCATCTAAAACAAAGACAAACCATTTTCAATTTCTTCCAAATCCTTGTACATTTATCTTCTACAGATATATTGTTATGGCTTAAGTTTACATGTCCCCCCACAGCTTCATTTGGTCATAGGTGGGGCTTTTCAGAGGTGGCTTAACCTAGGGTGTGTAATGCTGGGATTACATGTACAATGCTGTGGTCAAGAGCGTATGATTAGTAAATCAGTCCACTGATCAGTTTGGTATAGCTCTGAGCATGGATAATGGGAAGGCCCACCCTGGGTGTGAATTCAGGTAGCCTGGATAGATTACAAGGAACAGAACGGGGGCTGCTGCAGTCATTGCTTGTCACATGCTGCTTTCTGCTTGCGACTTCACTGCTGGCTATATTCTGCCTGCCCTGCTTTGCCTGTACTGTCTCTCCTCTGTGATGCCCCTCTACCCTGCCACCCTACCTTGCAGCCAGCCCAACTATGGATTAAAACCTTTACAAACTGTGAGCTACAAAAACCTTTTATTCTTTAACTTTGGGTGTTGGGTATTTTGTCTTAGCAATGAGAAAAGTAATCAAGATATAGATCTATTTCATTATCTATAACTTACTACACACTAATTTTACAATCTGCTTTCTTCAATTATATAAAGCAGTTTATATTACTAAGTTTTTAAACAATGAGATGACATAATGATGTAAAGTTATATATAAACTAATAGTACTAAAATAAGCCTAACCATTTCCAACTATGGAAAGCATATAATCATATTAAAATTCCTTACAAAGGAAATTAATTAATATTGTAAATGAACAAATTATAGTTGTACTATGTCCTTTGTGAAACTACTTTCTTAGCTTAATGTCCAAGAATAGCATTGTAGGGTAAAAATCTACAAAGCTCCGTTTTTTACTACCATCCAGTTTTTCCTCTTTCCCACTCCCATTCATCCCCAAACATACAGTTGCAAATTTCTGTGCACTCCTTTCTCACCTGTTTATTATATCACCTTTAGAGACAGAATTTTCTTTTTCTCTTAAGTGATCATCCAGAAAACAAGCCCAGCAAAAGTGTCACGTCCTGGAAGCCTTGTTTTTGATCCATCAGCACACTGCTTTCATTTGACAGTGGCAATGAGGGATGTGGGTCTATGAATGGTTTCATCACATATTCCATCTATTATCACACAAAATCATGCTCATTTAAAAAACCAGAACCAAAAAGTTCTTATACTTCTGCATGATTTAAAGTGATTTTTATATTAATCCCATACAAATAAACAAAGTAGAAGGAAGTTTTAAGCATTGAAAAAGTAACAAATAGCAAACTTTAAACCATAAGATCTCTGTTTAAAATTATACCTCATACAGCCTTTGGCTTGGAGGAAAAAAGAATTAGCCAACTGTCTTTCCAAAACATTAATGACTATCAGTCACTACATCACACATGTGTCATCTGACACAAACTTTTAGATCAGTAAACATTTTCCTTCTGCTGAAACAGAGGGTTAGTGTTTCAGTAGGGAAAAAAAATTCTCACCACAAATAAAAGTATCAAAACACCAACCAGACCAAAGGATAAATCTCATTTCTACTACTTCAATTTGTTTTAGCAATCAGACTTCTTTGACTAGCAAATGCATGTGAAATTTTTTTAATATATTTTTAAAAAGCTTTTGGAAAAGCTCTTCTGCCATGTGCAATAAGCAACAGCATTTGATGGCAAAGAAAATGAACTTTAGTATAAATCTAACAAATTAGAAAAGTACCCTCTTCCTGTGATACCCAAGTTTCAGATCTAACATCAGACTTTGGGGAGCTCTCCAGAGGATTTTGTTACTCTTTAGTGTAGATGCACAGAAAATGGAATGAACTTGAGTATGTACATCTACAAAGCATGAAGATGTACAAATAAATACCTTGCATGCATCTCCTTTTTCCTTAACTTGATCATATTTTTGCTAAGAAAATTTAGGATGTCTCCATCCCACTTGGCAATGACTAAAGTGAAAATGTTACATGATATGTTTAAACATGGACTCTGTAATATACTGCTTAATATCTGTGTAACATGGAGCAACTTTTTGAACTCTGCTCTGTCTCAGGCACTTCATAAAACAGGAACAGTACTGATGTTTGGCTTAGATCAAGAACATCCTGTAAATGCCTCTTGCATTCAAAAGCAGAGTGTGTGGAAGGTGACTGAATTGTGACTTGCTGTTACGAGGGCCAGACTGAAAGAAGGTGACCGGAAGGTGTGTTTCCCTGCCCGGCACTTCTTCCCTCTTTGCTTCCTGGCACTGTGATTAAACAGCTTTCCTCCACCATGAGGCTCTCTCATGCCTTTCCAGCCCTGTCCAGCCCTGGACTATAACTCTGAGCCAAAATAAACCTTTAAGTTGTGGATGTCATGTATCTTGGTACAGCGATGAGAAAGTGCCTAAGACAAGTGCCATCCTCCATGATGACTGTTAAGTACTAAAGCAATTAATGAAGCTTATTTCAGGCTGATTGTATGCTAAATCAACATGAATTTTATCTCATTTCCCTTATTTGTCTCCAAAAATGCATTCAGATGACTAAGAAGGTGGTATTCCAATTTTTAAAATGAAGACATTTAAGTTTCTAAGTACTGAAGAAAAGAAATTCTCAGTGACCATGTATTTTTTTTTTCAATATTATGCCTCTAAAGCTACAAAGGTAAAATTCTTCAAAAAGGAAAATGTTTCCCCAAATTCTAGAACTTTAGCTGTCAAAATCATGGTCAGCACCTAGAAAATCTTTACTCACTAGAGGACAGAACTTCCATGTAAGAAGCATGAGGAGCCTGGCACAGTGGTGCAGGCTTGTGGTCCCAGTTCCTCAGGATGCTGAGGCAGGAAAATCACTTGAGCTGAAAGGTTGAAGGGTTCTGGGTAACAGAGAAAGAACATTAACTGCAAAAATAAGGGCAAAAATAATGTGAGGTTTTCCCAGGGGTGTGATGCAGTGGTACACAATACGTAGAAAAGAAATGCTAGTGAAAGTCAGACTGGGGCAAGGTATGGAAGTTCCTACACAAGATAAAGAGAATGACACAGCTGAGAACAGGGGGAAAGAAATGGCTGACACCCTTGTGCATCAAAGCTTATAATGATAGATAGTGCATCTTGATGCCAGTTAATCACCTGATAGAAGCTAACAGGCTACAAAAGGCTGACCCTTCATGCACAGTTGTTCCACTGCCAAGTAACAGGTGCCTGTTATAGAAAGAAGACCAGAGCTGCCAGAGAAGCTGCCAGTGATGTCCACAACAGCCCCTTTCTGCATCTTCGTGGATACTAGCAGATGATTTGGGGTTAGTGGTGTAATAAAGGCTCTCTAGTTCAAACCCATACTGTCTTTGAACTTATACCCATTGTATTTTACTCATAAGAAATTAGGCCAGGACCCACAACATTATTTGAGACATACATTGCAAAATAAAAATACAGTGCCCCTTACTTATAGCATATGAAGAACTTTGAGACAGCTCCTGAGAACATTAAAATAAACACAAGGCTCGGCATCACTGTGCAGATCACTTTCCTGTGAACCCAGCTCTGGATGGAGTAAGGAGAGGCCCTACAAAGAGCCAAGGTAACAAATGCCATCCTCAAATGAAGCATGTTACTACATGCATGCAGGCAGCTTTGCTAGAAAACAGCACTGGCACTGTCCCATGTCAACTCCTGAAAAACCAAATTAATTTCAAAATAAATTACCTTCAGCATCTAAGAACCATAACCACTATGAATGATTAACACTGATGACAACAAAATACAGTTTTGGATGGTGGGCGGTATAGCCCAGTGGCACAGTACTTGTTCGGCATACATGAGACACTGGGTTTGATCAATAATGCCATAAATAAATAAATACATAAATAAAACAAAAAAATGTATATATACTTAGAGGTTTAAAGTAAAAAGTATACATAAAAAGACATCTGTAAGTACAGAAAATCTAAGCTTAAGGGTTAGGAAAGTTTGAAGACGTTTTTGTTTAAAACACTTTGTAATTTAGCATATGCTAAATGGAGAGTGGACTGTAAAAGGAACCACAATTCTCCACTCCCAATACCAGGCAGTACCTGTTTCTATACCCCATGACCTGAACTGTCCAAACCAACAGAACATCGGAAGCAGGACACAGGCAGAGGCTCATGATGTGCTTTTGCACTGGGTCCTGAGTCTGTAAATGAGCAAGCACATGCCAGCCCATGGGCCATCAATGATTTGTGGCCCAATCATCCCAACTGACCACAGCCAACTACCAAGTCTGTAAGTGAACACCCTTGTCACATGATCCCCAGTTGAGCCACCAGGATCAGACAGGAACAGCCCAGATCCACAGGCTTGCAGCTGACCGACTCATGAACAGTAAAAGTGCCCAAGGCACTATGGTTGGGGTGGCTGTCTCTACGACAAAACTGTTAAAAGGAGGCATTTTAGCTCAGTGGGAAAACTGATTGTGTAACAAGCAAACACTGAGACAACTTAATTCACCATTTCTGGCATGGGCATTAGATTCTCACTAAATTGAATAATGATTTCCAGGTGGGTTTTAAAGGTTTACATAAAGAATGAGAGCATACAAATGTTGGAATAAATTTATAAGCTACTATTCATGTACTCTTGGCATAGAGAAGAATATTCTAGGCAGAGAAACCTAAAGGGAAAAGATGGATAGATTTTACTATACAAATACTTCGCAGATTCTATATATAAAAAAAAGACTATACACAGCAAAAATGAAACAAAAGGCAATGATATTGGTAAAATTTTTATGGGAAAGATTATACATGAGACATTAATATGCATGAAGCATATTTATGAATGATAAAAGTATGATAACAATGAGTATAAGAAAAATATGTACAACTTGATAAAATAGATAAAATGAAATGTAAATCACTAAGAGAGAAATATAAACAACCAGCTAACATTTGAAAAATGTCCAGCCACACTGGTAAACACAGAAAGAAGCAGAAAAGAACGATCACATTACTATTTCATTAAAAAAAAGTAAAAATCAAAATAAGTAGTTATATATAAAAAACAGACACTTTCATATACTAGTGGAACTATAACATGGTATTGTAAGAGAAATTTTCTCTTATTAACAGTGCATGGTCTACACTGCTCCATGCTGCTCATCTCCCCCCAATATTCCGGGAATTGAGCCGTTATAGTTAAAGCTGCCTAGGTTAAATTCAGACTAGGATAAAGCTGACTAGAAAACCTGGGTTGTGAGGTAGAAACAGCCCCATTCCATGTTTAAGGAATTTATGGAACGTATCTTCCCTGGGCATCTGCTGCCCATATTAGGAAGCACCCTTTGCCGCCCAACTCTAGACCACCCTATAGTCGTCCCCTCCAATGAATGCAGAAAGCCATTTAAACTAACCAATGCCTTCTGCTTCTGTAACCGCACTTGCCAAAGCCCTGCCTTCCTTTGTTCGGTAGTTTTAAAGGCCATGCTCTGGCATACCTCGTGGCTCTCTGTTCCTGCGTATTCAGTGAGCCCCACACATGCTTGGACAATAAAACCCCTTGCCTATCGCATGAGATGGCGTCTACTGACTTCTTCCTACACGCGGCGGGCGTCTCAACCCTCTCAGTATAACTTTTCTGCAAGGAAATGGGTGTGTATGTGTTGGTGTGTGTGTGTGTGTGTGTGTGTGTGTGTGTGTGTGTGTGTGTACACATGCATGCAGTTTCTTTGAGGGAGTCATTCTTCTAGAAACACATCAGAGTTGCAGAAGATGTTCACTTGAGCTCAGGACATAGGTCTCTTCCCTCTTGATGCTATCTATGTCAGATGACAGATGAGGCGGGCAGGCCGAGGGGAGTCTGCAGGCTGTCCCTGAGAACACGGATCTTCCTTATTCTTAGCTAAGTCTACATTACTGAGGCCAACAGGCAGCAGCGCTTCAGAGAGACTGTATTACAACTCTCTTCATCTGATCAATTAATACTTTTGAGGTTGCATAACTCATTAGTCAAACAAAGATGAAGAATATTCCCTAGAATTATAATTAACATTTGTTGAGCAATTATCATGTGCCAAACACTACTGTAAGCAATTTATTTGTTAATACATTTGTATCCTGGCAACAACTCCATGCAGGAGAAACCACTAGTATCATTATTCTACAGGTGTGGAAACTGAGGCTTAGGAAGAGTTTTATTCTTATCTGTTAAGTAACTTTCACAGCTAGCAAGAAGCAAAGCCAGGACAAGTACACAGATAAGCTGACTCTAGGTGGAGTTCTTAATCATTATCTTGTGATTCATTAATTATGCTACCTCAAATGCTAAAGCATTTATTAGATAGCATTTAAAGGAAATAATGCTGGATATCTTGCTGCTACTTTAGAACCAATCGCTTTGCCAGGCATGGTGGTACATACTTGCAATCCTAGCACATGGGAGGCTCAGGCAGGAAGAATCATCATGAGTTTCAGGCCAGACTGGACTATGTAGTGAATTCTAGGTTAGCCTGAACTACATAGTGAGACCTGTCTCAAGA
>PVLA01002047.1:55468-298121 GCA_004027455.1 Hydrochoerus hydrochaeris
GAGGAGAGAAGGGAGGGAGGGAGGGAGGGAAGAAGGAAGGAAGGAAAACAAGGATAAGGAACAAAAACAGCAAAATTACTTTCACTAACTGGCACCTGCTAAGTCAAAATTAAAGATACCTAAGCCTGAGGTCATACAAGGATTCAAGGCACACTTTACTGGATTACTGTGTTACCTTGAGCACACAGAGTTACTTCTAAATAACCAGGGCACAGTTCTCATACTTCCGGCTCTGACCTAATCTACTTCTGTACCTAATAACTGAAACTTCAGCACTTAGATAGCAACAGTGCCTGGTATTAGTGAATGGAGAGACAGTAAGGTAAATGTGGGCCCCCGAACCTGTAAGTGGATCAGCACTAACTTTGTCACACAAATGAGTACTACATCAGTACAAATTATCTCACATTTTATCCAACTCAATATGGCTTAATCAATTACATTCGAAGGGCCTTGGGCTTTCAGGTTTTATGAAAGACATTATTGGAATTCATAGCACTTTCTGGACCATTTAACTCCTACCAAATGCCCAAACTGCCTTCAGCTGTACATTTCTGAACCCCATCCTAGTTGTGCAAAGGATATGTTTCATGAAACAAATGTTTTAATCTGTACAGAAGTGTTCAACAATTTTGCAAACAACAAACGAAAAGAATCAAAAATTTTTGTGTTTCTGGACAAGTGTTTATACAGAAAAAGCCCAATTAATTTTTTTGAGCCCAATTAGTTTTTGTGCCACTTAGAACACCATGAGCTTCAACCTCAATGATGTCTGTTCTGCACAGAGGCATTTCAACTGATGATTAATTGGCTCTTAGCACACACACACTCATCAAAAATAACACAAAAGATTTTTTCAGCCAAGAATTTTCATCTATAAAACCTTCTTAGCTATGTCAGTTTGCCTGAGCCCTCCAATTATGTTATTTAGGAAGAAAGAAGATTTTTCTATTTCTTAATGACTTTTAAGCATTTTAGAATAAATCATGAGCCTAGACTGAAAGAATTTTCTGCTGCTTTGTTCTTGGTAGTGCTGTCCTTATCAAAGGCATGCATTTTTATAAAATTATTAGTGACAACAGAGCACTATTCTGTAACAAATACTTATTAAGCACATACTATCTGTCAATACATCTATCATTTTAAGAATCCAGTGGTAAAATAAATTAAGTCCTTGATTTCTGAGACTGTACTCTCAAGTTTTACAAAGATACTTGTTTCTGCTTCTATTAAGTAAATTCTCATGGTTTCCTTAAGTGGGGACATGGCGACATCTTCCACATGCATTGTGACAAGTGGGACAAACTGGAAATGTACTGCAAGCCCAAAGTGCCTCTCTGCTCCTGATAGAATATAGTGGCACTGAGGTCAGCATGAGGACTGACAAAACCTGAAAGCCTTCTTTGCATCAAAAAGGACTTCAAACAGGTGGCAGGAAAATGTTTTAAAAGCCTAGTAACACTTATACACTGGGGTTGTGCCACGGAGAGTAAGACGGTGCTGTAGAGTGGCTGTTACTCCCTAGACTCAACTAACCCACCAAGCAGATCATGCTCCTACCCAGGTAGTGAACAGACACACAACAAAGCAGGCAGGTGATAATGAGGTGAATATTACAGCAGTTTGTGGACAGTGGAGGTGTCTGAAAGGAGTTTCCTCAGTGTTAGCCTCAACATTAAGACTGCTACTACAATTGTCCTTTCACAAACTGTAGTTTTTCCACACTACGGAATGTGCATACTATAGAATACCATGGAGCCACTAAAAATGGAGAAGTAGATCTAGTATTAACATGAAAAGGGTTCCAGTACATACTGTTGAAAGAAAAACAAAAAAAAAAAAAAGGAGAGATACTCATAGTATGGTACTCTTTATGGGTTGTTTTTTAGCCTCAGAAAACAATATTGAATTTCCAAATACATTTTAAAAATAGAAAATGTACAGAAAGATGCAAATAGTATGAACTACTACATTTCTGAGCACATGATAAGGAAACAAGATGGGAAATTTCACATTATATATAATGCTGTGATTGGGGAGGACTATATGCATGTGAACCATGTCACTAAAATTTGATTTAAAAGAATCAAAGTAGAATACCATGATCAACAAATTAACTGAACAATCAATACTTCACTATAATTTAACATGAAGATATGTAATAAAATTCAATGGTAAGCTATATTAAAATTGTGTCAAATTCCTTATAGTGTCTATTATTATTCCTTCAAAATCTAGATAATTCATTTTGTTAATCTAAAAACAGAAGGGGGTTAAAATAGACAAGTGAAATATCTATGGTTTGTATCATCTTGTCTATAATATTACAAGCCATGGAAAATTCTAACCCTGAAGCTAGGTAGAAAAAATTTTTAAAAGCCCAATACTTTAAATATAAAATAGAGAAAAGAAGTTCTGCAGTCTAGAAAATGTAGAAAACATTACATTAAGCTCTATTCCTGACTCTTTAATACCCCGGCACCACTGTGTCTCTATAGTGAGATAGCACTGTTACGTTTAAGGCTGAGTGCATGCTCAGCTCAAAGAATGGTAGGTATGGCAAGAGGCCGAAGAATTAGGTAAGATGAACAAGTAATCAAAAAGAGAAAGAAAGAAAGAAAGAAAGAAAGAAAGAAAGAAAGAAAGAAAGAAAGAAAGAAAGAAAGAGGAAAGGGAAAGGGGAAAGGAGGAAGGGAAAAGCAAAGAATGGCAAAGCAAACCAAAACAAAAAGTGTGAAAAATAGGGAAAAGTGTTGTTGAACAGAAAGGGCATTAGTGCCTCCTGACTTAGGAGTCATAACTGAAAATCTGTATCTGTAGAACAATTTACAAAGCATTTATTTCCACATATATTATGGAGTATGATCTTTGCACTACATGGTACTAACCTATTTTACAGTAAGAAATGGAAGTTCTGAGAGGGTAAGGACATTGCCAAAAGCCAAACGGCTAACAAGTAACAGAACTAAGGTCTTTGACTTCCCAGTCAATGTTCTTTCCAGTATTCTATGGCTGCCAGACACTTGCTCAAATTGCTACTAATATTCAGAAATGTAAAACTTTCAAGAAGCAAATATATGTAATATCTATTGCTAAAATATAGTTAAGTTATTTTTCCTTCCCCTAGAACAGTGGTGGCAAACCTATGGCATGCATGTTGTTTTTCTTTTAAGACAAAAGATATTAATGTATGAGTTGTTTTTTCTAAACTAAAACTTCTGTATTCGGGTTTAATTAGAATATAAGCACTTAGCGATAACTAAGTGGGTTTCAGGAGATAGTCTGAGCACTCACCTCTAAAACCACTACTCTAGGAAAACTCTGGGGGGAAAAAATTCTGATTTGTTCTAAAATTCACAGAATGGAATAGGAGAGAGGAGAGGGAGAATATGGGATGGATGATGTGGGGAAGCACCGGGGAGCAGGAGCCTTCACACCTGGAGTATAGGGTATGGTAGATACAGGAACCCAAATATAAAAACCTGGATAAAGTTTAACACACACATTGATGCCAATGAGTACAACCAAATCTGAACAAGATCTGTGGGTTTCCAGATTATACTTTAGTTTGCAAATACCATTGGAGGAGAACGGGTAAAGGATACCTGGCCTGTTTCTATTTACTTGTTATAGGAACATTCACTTACCACAATAAAAAACCACCAACACTAACTTTAAAATAAAATAGTGGTACTATGCAGAAACAAATACAAGAAGACAGGATGTACTCAAAGTTTTCATTATAGTCATGTGAAACCTTCACTATAAGAGAACTGAGGCCTTATTCATGATATTAAAATTTTTTCTTATTCCAAATGTATCATTCCAGGGATGATACTTTTGAATATCTTTTGACAGTATAAATGCCTTAAGAGTGGGAGCCAGCTCACTGTACATACAAACAATAAACCATGGGTAGAAGGTGAAAAAGAAAAGGAAAGAGAGAAAGAAAGAAAGTTTTAAATTAGAAATCTCTGAATGATGCTGCTTAGGAATTCCATCTCAAATACCATCTGACATAATAAGTATAAGCCAGCTGACTAGCAAGATAGAGAACTGTGGCAATGAACAGAAGTATATAATAATAATTCTAATAATGGACCTGGTAGAACCTATGAGGCTGCACAAAGAAGCAATTTGTCCACCCTCTTGGTAAGTGCCTTCCTGCAGCATGAGCCAAGAGGAGAACCAGAGAGTTGCCCTGAGATCTGGCCATGGCCATGGTGAAACCCAGGAGGCTGCACAAAGAAGCAATTCGCCCGCCCTCTTGGTAAGCACCTTCCTCCAGCATGAGCCAGGAGGAGACCCAGTAGTGTCTCCTGTAAGCCTACTGGTGCACGGGCTTGGAATCAAACATATCCCCCCCCATTAGCAACTGGGGACAGAGGCCTGAGCATGTCTTGGCAGGATGACTGTATGCAAATATAGCAAATATGGGGGGTCTCCTCTATCTTTTCTTTGAAAGGAAGTGTTGTTTTCAGTCTTGTTTCTTTATGATTAATTGCTTTATTCAATATTCTCTTTTGGTTGATTTTATAATGTTCTGTCTTTGGTTTGATTTTGCTATACCTAACTGACTAGACAACTATTGTGAAGATAATGAGATATACTATGGTATGTATTACCATTATCCCGGTAACCTGCTGTGAAGTTCTGTACCAAATTCACTGCACTGTCTCAATTGGCTTTGCTCTGTCTTGTTATGTTGTATTTCTACTACCTTCAAAAAAAAAATCCTAATTGTCATGCACAGAAAAGAAGTATCCTATTTTGGCATTTTGGTGCATGACTCTATGATGAGAAAACAATTATATCCCGTAACAGAAAACTGCTACTGATATTGTACTAACCTGCTTGTAAGTGCCATCCAGCAAGGTGTCCAGATGTTGGAGTGGGGCAGGTGTTTTATCTTTGAACCTTGTTAAAAGCCGACGTTGGATGGCTCGGAACTGTATGGCTCTTTCAGACAACAGCTCTTCCAATTTTTCACCATTTATCCGCAGCTATAAAAAAGAATGTCTTAAATTGACATTAAATAGATACAAGAAAATGTGTTCAATATAGGAATATAGGGCCTATATTACATGCAATGTCAAGGAAACTGAGAGAGCAATTAAAAATTTCAAACATTTTACAAAGACATAAGAATTAAAATAATGTAGTATTTGGCACACAAACATATAAATAATATAGTAGAATAGATCAAATGGAAATTTAGTAAAGGTGATCCAATTTCATAAGAGAAAGACTGTGGTCATTTGACAGATGTTTTACAATAAATGACCACATGGTGAAAAAAATAGCAATTTCTCCACATTCTTCACAGTAAAATCAATTGCAGAGGTAACAAAAGTCTAGATACAACAAAGCCCTAGATAAATTAAAATTCTCTTTTATAATCTCAACATGCAAATCTTTGTTCATGAGTCAAAAGATAAGACACACATGCACACATACACACATGCTTGATAAATTACTAAAATTTTTAAATTTTACATAGTTTAAAAAATTACAAAATGATAAAATAAACAGAAACTACAAGGATGATAAATTATATCCATAATATCTAGACAACATGTACAAATCAATGTTAAAAATACCACAACACAATGGAATCCACATAAAAAAGTAAAAATCAAATAGAAAAATTGGCAAAATTTTACATGAAGTTAACACAATAACGTATAGCCTATGATCTAGCAATCTACTTCTGGGAATTTATCCTGGAGATATGCTTGCAAAAACAATGCATGTAGTTGCTCTATTTTATTATATTGATATCATTAATAAAATACCCACCATCAGAACTAGTTAAATAAAGAGAACTATTCTTCAAGATTGGTGTTTACAGAGAATGCTATCCAAAGATGTATTACATAAAACAATGCAAATAGATACAGATCATGTATCAAGTGATACTGTGTGTTTTAGCACCTTAGTGACTCATAGAAATAGAATTTGTCTAAAAAGATACATGGGATACTGAACATTAAAAGTTGCCTCAGGAGAAGAAACTTAGTAGGGAATGAGAATCAGGCAACATTCTTCATTGTAGCTCATTTCATTAAATTTAATGTTAATTAAATAATAGGGCTGGAGTGTAGATCCCTGGTACAGTGCTAACCCAGCATACATAAGACTGGTTCCATCCACAGCACCACCAATTAATTAATTAATTAATTAATTTTTTAAAAAAGAAACTATTGTAACCTAGAGTAGAAGGAACAACCATGAGATCAAATTAGTCCAACTACTAATTCAACTTTATGAAACTAATAAACTAGGTCAGAAAATGTTGTTTAAACTGTTCAGAAATTGAAAATATTAGTTTACAATTCTGTTATCAAACCAAATTCTTATCGTTTCAACTTATATGTTCTCCAAGATACATGATAAGAACTATATATGATATAAAATTCAGAATTTTAACTTCCGATTCCAATTTTAGAAGCACTAAAGTTATTCTCTAGAGGGAAAAGCTATTATTACAAAATTTGGATAATAAAATGAATTTTTAATGACTAAAATTTTATGAAGAATAGACTAATTATCAATATCTCACTCTCTAAGTCAATAACTTATTGCTGTAATATTTTACTTCCTGGATTCATGAAACACAAAAAAAAATTAAAAAGACAGTCTCAATACTCAGACATCATCCAGATTTATCAGTCCACTGAATGTGTAATCATGCAGTAATGATGGAAATGTCTTCCCATGTCACAGTTTCAACGAGTATGTTTCAATCCCATAGCCACAAACTGTTTAGGGTACTAAGAATTAGAGAAATAAGTAAAACAAAAAAAAAAACTTCACGTCTCACTTGTATGAAGGAATACTTGGACTTCAAAAGACTTTGTCATGCTAAGTTTAAAATCCTAATGGCCCCAGTCCTGTGCTTCCACCACAGTCCCTGCTCCTCCCCAGGCCCAGGTAACCTCCTCACAACCCCAACAGATCTGGGGCCCTGGAGCAGGGTTGTACCCACCCTGTGCATGAGATGCAGCAGCCACCCTGCGAGAAAAGCAAGAGGCCTGGAGGACACCAGCATGGACAAACTGAAATCACTGCAGAAGGATGAAGTATAGCAGTTTATGATCTTCAAAGAATCTACTGAAAAAAGTTGTAGCAAGTTGTCTTTCTCGAAATGACTGGAAGTTAGATGCTGCAACAAATAATATTTTCTAAAATCCTGAACTTTATATACAAGAGAGTATAAAAGGATCATTTGACTGGAAGATGTTTGAACAGCGATACAACAGATACAAAATTCTCAAGCTGAAAATAAAATTGAAATGGATGGTATACAATAGTTCTGCGATGACCTGGCACTTGACCAAGCCATCATTAGTACTGGGATCACTGCATGAATTTCAGAGGGCAATACCATGTGAGTCCTCCAAACAGGAATTTGTGGACAGCATGACAGAACTAGGATGAGCCAGCAGAGAAAAGCTAAAGCTCAAATACCAAAGAGGTGACCAGAATTCTAAGAACAAGAATGATTTAAGGATATTTTTACCAGTTTGATTTTGCAAAGAATCCAGAACAAAAAGGATTAGAGCTAGAAATGGCCACTGCCTCCCAGAACTTACTACTTACTGAAAGATAATTAAATTTCACTGCAATGCCATAAAAGATCAATACCAAAAGATACTTAAAATCTATTAGAATTCAGTGCAATGGTTACATATGACAGGTCTAATTATGACGAAGGAATGTGGGCTGTTTTCATTGGTAACTTTGTGGAAATACTATCTTCAAAACAAACATTTTGGCATAAGAATTAAATGCAATAAACATCACAAGCAATTTATAAAAGCTTCTTAAATATACAGCTTGGGCCAGTTGCAAAGACTGTGCTAATAGTATTTCCAAGGAGAATGATGTATTTAAGTGCACTGAATATGGAATAGTACTTTATTTGGGGGAAATTTTTTGTTTTCTGGAAAATCACATATATTGTTGATGTGAGTAGAGTATTTGATGAAAGAATTTCAAACAACCAACATGAAAATGTTTTAGGCTACCTTAGCACCTACCTGAGAAATGTATTGTGTTTTAGACTCTTACTTTATCTAATCTTGTATGTAATGACACTACAGGTAGCTTATAATTAGAAAGGGTCTATAAAGTTAGATTCCACTCTTGTCTACATTTTGTATAACATAAGTGTATTTCATTATGCTTTTGAAATGCTTAAATTCCTATCAAATAAGTTACATAATTTAATTTGTTCTGAATGTTTTGAATCACTGTACAATACAATATTCTGTCTGCTGAAAGCAGTGAGAACACAGGAAAGGAACTATAATTATGTTCGCCTTCATCTGTGTGTGTAACCAGCGAAAGTGCCTGTAGTTTACCAAATTCCCCAAGCTTTTCCTTAGAAAGGAAGAACGCTGAAGTGGAAAATCAAGGAGTTCCTACACAGCAAATAAAAAAGAAAACAGTGTGCCAAACTTACTGGTTCCCGGTATATAATATTCTCTATTTTAAATATCACAAATATATAATTATTATAGTCTTTCTGAGAGCTCTTTCATAAATCACTGGACCCCAGTTTGGCAAAGTAAACCACCAATTTCTTAAAACACATCCTAGAGCAGGGATGGAGAACTTCATAGAGCTTTCAATGAAAAACAGCTGGCTGTGGCACAGGTTCACTACCACTGTCCTACAATAATGCAAAGCTTCTCAATTTTTAAAATACCTATATCTACTCCTCCAAATAGTTTTAGTGCCACATTTGGCCAAATACACACTGTCCTGAAAAATACTATCATCAGAGATGACAGTAAACTCAGATAAATTCAACGTATTTGATAATGATATACTTATTCAAAATTGGATTACATACACTTGAAATTGTACCTTCATGTTCATACTTCATTAAAAATGTCTTAATAGGTGAAAATTAACACTCTTTGCCTATTCAAGGGACACCTGACATGCTGCATGACCATTTCCTACACACACACACACACACACACACACACACACACACACAAAGATGTCTAATTCCTTAAAAAGCAGTCACTTAATGAACCAATGCTTACTTGAATTATGTTTAAAATTCTCTTAAAATTTTCCTTTTGTATTATGTAGTAAAATCTGTTTACAGACTCGGTAAGTAAGTGAACTCTGGTGATTTTAATAAACAGAACTTTTAAAAATGATAATCATTAAAGGAGCATAAACATATACTGGACTCCCAGCAACCACCAAGCAGCAAGCAGTACACAGATTCCAGCCTTGGGCTTTGACCATGTGCTCTGGCAGAACTGCAGCACACGAAAAGGGACTTTGAGCCTGCTCCCAGGTGGTAAAACCACACGCTGTATCCGAGACCAACCCAGGCCACACACAGGGACAGGGGCCCAACCAGGCCATGCCCAGCGAACTCCAAGCAGCAAGCAGGACCCAGATTCCAGCCTCAGGCCCTGACCGCACGCTCTGGCGGAATCTCAGTGCACAGAAAGAGACTTTGAGCCTGCTCCCAGGCGGTAAGACCATGTGCTGCGTCAGAGACCACACCGGGCCGCACAGAGAGATGGGGGCCCAACCAGGCCATGCCCAGCGACCACCAAGCAGCGAGCAGGACCCAGATTCCAGCCTTGGGCCCCGACAATGTGGTCTGGCAGAATCCCAGCACAAGGAAAAAACTTGGAACTTATCTCCCAGGTAGCGAACCTTGGACTACAGTGGATTAACTGTGTCAGTGTGGTATGCCCCTAAAATAGAGATGTATAGTAGGTAAATAGGGCCAGTAGTAAAGCCCCCTCCAACTAACTGTAAGACCTTGGTGTGTCTAAAAATTGTGTGGGTGAACCCATCCTACACACAGAAAACATCAGGCAGAGTGAAAATCGTGAAAGGAAAAAGCAAAATGCAGTCTCAAACATTTAGTCCACCAGAAATAAGTGCAGGAGATATTGAAATAGAGGACCCCAAAAGTAACACACTGGGATTCTCTGAAAAGATAGCAAGCAAATTAAAATAAGAATTCCATGAGGCAACAGGGGAAATCAAATTAGAAGTACTCTCCCACATAAAGACAGAAATAACAACCTTAGCAAAGGAGTTGCTGAGCGCAGCTGAAGAACAAATATAGAAAAAAGTACAGGAGCATGGGAAACTGATTGAAACATTGAATGAACAATATAGAAAACATGCAGAATTCATGAAACAAACACAAAGAGACATCCAAGAAACAAAAAACTATATTCAAAGCTGGCAAAATCACTTAAATGAAGCTCAAGATACGATTTCAGAACTTGGGGACAGGATCACAATTAATGATCATGAAAGGATAGAACTTTTAAAAATAACAAAGCAGCACTAAGTGACAATCCAACAGCTTCAAGATGATGTCAAGAGAAAAAATATAAGATTACTAGGCATCAGTGAAGAGGCAGGAATCAATGCAAATAACGTAGCCAAAATATTCACAGAAGTAATAGAAGAAAATTTCACAAATATGGGGAAAGAATCTGATATGCATATAAATGAGGCATATAGAACACCAAACAATCACAATCAACATAAATCCACACACAGACATAACAATAATCTTAATAATAATTAAGATCTCAGACATACAACATAAACACAAAATACTAAAAGCTGTTAGAGAAAAAACACAACTCATCACCAGGGAAAGCCCATTAGATTCACAGCAGACTTTGCAGCACAAACCCTCAAGTCAAGAAGACCTTGGAGTAAGATATTTCAAGCCCTGAAAGAAAACAACTTTCAACCCAGACTGATATACCCAGCAAAACTTTCATTCAAATTTAATGGAGAAACAAGATACTTCCACACAAAGAACAACTGAAGAAATTCACATCCACTAAACCAACACTAGAAAGAGTACTAAAAGACATACTACACAGAGATAAAAATGACCACAATCTCCAAAACAACAGAAAGAAACGACCAGGTAGGATAAGCAATTAAATGAAGGGGGAAAACAGAAAGCAAACAACTGGAAAATAACATGGCAATGTCCAGCCAGTACATATCAGTCATATCCATAAATGTAAATGGCCTCAATTCACCTACAAAAAGAAATAGACTGACAGAATGGATCAAGAAACATGATCCCACAATATGCCATATACAAGAAACACATCTGACGCAAAACAAAACTCATAGATTGAAAGTCAAAGGATGGAAAACAGTATTCCATGCAACAGGAACCCAGAAAAAAGCAGGAGTAACTATTCTCTTTGCAGACAATGTGAACCTCAAACTTAAAATCATTAAAAGTGATAAGGAAGGTTACTGTATACTCGTTAGTGGAAAAATTCGAGAAGAAGAACTAATAATTATAAATATCTATGCACCAAATACAGGAGCACCCAACTATATAAGACAGATACTAATGGACATGAAAAACCAAATACACAAGAACACAATTATAACAGGGGACCTTAAAAGCCCATTGTCATAAAGAGATAGATCAACTAGACAAAAAGTCAGCAAAGAAATTATAGAACTGAATCATACCTGCAAGCAATTGGACTTAGTAGATGTTTACAGAGTGTTCCACTCAACCACATCAGAATACACATTCTTCTCAGCTGTGCATGGGACATTCTCCAAAACAGACCATATATTATCCCATAAAACATTCTTAAGTAACTGCAAAGGTATTGAAATTATCCCATGTGTAATATCTGACCATAGTGCACTAAAATTGGAAATTAATGGCAAAAGAAATTGCAAAACCTGCATAAACACATGGAAATTAAATAAAAACCTTCTGAACAACCGGTGGGCTACAGATGAAATTAAAGAAGAAATAAAGAAATACCTACAATTCAATGAAATGCGGAAACAACATACTGTAATCTGTGGGATGCAATGAAAGCAGTCTTAAGAGGAAAATACATAGCAATAAATTGTCATATCAAGAAAACAGAATGAGCACAAATAAACAACTTATTGTTCCATCTCAAGCTTCTCAAAAAAGAAGAGTAAGCTAAACCCAAAGCTCATAGAAGAGAGGAAATTGTAAAGATTAAGAGCAGAAATCAATACAATTAAAACTAAAAAAAAAATACAAAGAATTAATGAATCAAAAAGCTGGTTTTTTAAGAGAATAAACAAAATTGACAAAACCAGCTAATCTTATCAAGCGAAAGAAAGAAAAAACCCAAATTCACACAATAAGAACTGAAAAGAGGGAAATTACTACAGATCCCATGGAAATTCAAAAGATCATGAATACCTACTTTGAAAATCTCTATTCACATAAAGTGGAAAACACAGAGGAAATGGACAGATTTCTAGAAACATATGAACTACCAAAGTTCAACCAAGAAGATACAGCAATTTTGAACAACCTAATATTAGCTATTGAAATTGAAAACATAATTAAAGACTTACCAACAAAGAAAAGCCCAGGTCCTGATGAATTCACACCTGAATTCTACAACACATTTAGAGAAGATTTGATGCCAGTACTCCTTAAACTCTTCAATGAAACTGAGAAGAAAGAAATCCTCCCTGGAGGCAAGTATTTTTCTGATACCAAAACCAGAGAAAGATCCAACCAAAAAGGAGAACTATAGGCCAATCTCACTAATGAACATTGATGCAAACATTCTCAATAAAATACTGGCAAATAGAATGTAGCAAATCATCAAGAAGATTATACATCATGACCAAGTGGGGTTCATTCCAGGAATGCAAGGATGGTTTAACATATGCTAATCAATAAATCTAATACACCACATCAACAGAGCCAAAAACAAAAACCACATGGTCATCTCAATAGATGCAGAAAAAGCTTTCACCAAAGTCCAACAAATGTTCATGACAAAAACCCTTCAGAAACTCGGAATACACGGTGTCTACCTCAACATTATAAAGGCCATCTATGACAAACCAACAGCCAACATTATACTAAATGGGCAAAAACTGAAAAGCTTTCACTTTAAAATCAGGAATAAGACAAGGATTTCAACTATCACCACTCCTTTTCAATATAGCTCTGGAAACACTAGCCAGAGCAATCAGACAAGCGAGAGAAATAAAAGGAGTAAAGATAGGAAAAGAAGAAGTTAAATTGTCACTATTTGCAGATGACATGATACTCTATATAGAAGACCCAAAAAACTCCATTAAAAGACTACTAGAGATAATAAACAAGTGCAGCAGTGTAGCTGGATACAAAGTCAATGCTCAAAAAACAATAGCATTCCTGTACACAAACAAAAAACTCACTGAGAGAGAAATTATGGAAATATCGCCCTTTACAATAACATCTAAAAAAATGAAATACTTAGGAATCAACCTAACTAAAAATGTAAAAGACCTATATCCTGAAAATTATACTACACTGAAAAAGGAGATTGAAGAGGATACTAGAAAATGGAAGGATATTCCTTGCTCTTGGCTAGTAAGAACCAACATTGTGAAAGTACCATAACTGTTACACAGATTTAATGCAATCCCAATCAAAATACCTCACAGATCTAGAGAAAACACTGCTAAAATTCATTTGGAAACAGAAGAAACCTAGAATAACAAAGGCAATTCTGGGCAACAAAGGCAAGGCAGGAGGCATCTCAATTCCTGACTTAAATCTATACTACAAAGCCACAGTGATAAAATCAGCATGGTACTGTCAAAGAAATAGACATGAGGATCAATGGAATAGATTAGAAGATGCAAGCACAACTACAAAGACACTCAGCCACTTGATATTTGACAAAGGGGCTAAATATGTCCACTGGAAGCAGGACAGCTTCTTTAATAAATGGTATTGGAAAAATTGGCTTTCCACATGCCGAAGAGTATATCTAGATCCAAACATATCACCATGCACAAATCTAAAGTCTAATTGGATCAAAGGCCTAAATATTAAAATAGAAATACTAAATAAACTGGAAGACAAGGTAGGTAGAAGTCTTGGTGACATAGGGGTAGGCAGAGAATTTATGAACAAAATGCAAACTGCATGGGAAACACTTTAAAGAATCAACAACGGGGATCTCATATTATTGAAAAGTTTCTGCACTTCAAAGGAAATCACCAACAGAGTAAAAAGAAAACCCATAGAGTAGGAAAGAATTTTCGCTAGCAACCCCTCAGGACTTATATCCAGAACATATGAAGAATTGAAAAACATAAAGCTCCCCAAATTCAAACACCCTCTCTAAAAATGGGCATCTGAGATGAACATACAGTTCTCAGAGAAAGATATACAAATGGCAAATAAATACATGAAGAAATATTCACCATCACTGGTCATTCAAGAAATGCAAATTAAAACAATATTGAGATTTCACCTCACTCTTGAAAGAATAGCTGCCATCAAGAAATTAACTGATAACAAATGTTGGCGAGGCTGCGGGGAAAAAGGAACACTGCTCCACTGTTGGTGGGAATGTAGACTGGTGCACCCACAATGGAAATCAGTATGGTGAATTCTTGGAAGATTAGGATTGGAAGTTCCATTCAATCCAGGTGTTCCCCTCCTGGGTATTTTCCCAGAAAATCTGAAAAGGTCATATCACAGATATATGTACACCCATGTTCAAAGCAGCACAATTTGTAACAGCTAAATCTTGGAAACAACCAAGATGCCCATCAACCGCAGAGTGGATGAAAAAGATGTGGTATTTTTACACAATGGAATATTACTCATCTATAAAAAAGGATGATCTTGAGGCTTTCATAGGTAAATGGAGACAACTTGAGACTATCCTCATTAGTGAAATAAATAATCATATTTATAAATATCACATTGTGTCTCCAGTGTAAAAAGTAAGAAGAACTATAAGAGTAATAAAAGCCAAAATTTGTAATTACTATTGTAAAAAAGAAATGAAAAGAAAGTGCTCTAAGGGATACAACTGCATGTATGTTTGATTGTGTAAAATACATGACCATATTGCTGAATCTTTGTTGGATCTTTGAGCAGAACTGTTTGCAGTCTTACTCTTTCAATGCCTATTTGTATCCTTTAATTTTGTAACCTGAAAAACTACATCCAAGCTGACAATATGTAATTTATCAACTAGTGATTTCTTAGTGGTTTTCTTCTCTTTTTTACTTTTTTTTAGAATTCTGTATTATTGCTACCCTTTTTCCTTTTGCTTTTTTTTCTCTTTAAATAAAATTTTAAAAAAACAAAAATATATACTGGAAGAAAGATGCAGAATATTGAATCTATACCCATATCTCTCTCACAATATACTAAATTAAGGTCAAAAGGGATCAATCAATTAAATGTTAACACAATCTCCGGGGAGATAAAATAGGTACAATTACTAAACACATAGGCATAGGCAAGGACTTTCAGAACAGAATTCCAGTTGTATAAGAAATAACATCAGAGGAGCTAAACATGGCCGATGAGTAAGCAACAAAATACAGAGCCTCCCAGGGAGAAACAACTTATATGCCAGAATAAAACATTTTGAAGAGATCCAGACGGAGGGAGATGGATCCTCTCCACAAGAAATAAACTAAAAGGAAAAAAGCTGGTCAAACACGCAGTCTCGGGGCTACCACTGGAACAGCTAAGATTAGCAGCCACGGTGCTTTCACCCCAATGTGCCAAGCCGCCCAAACTCACGCCCACCGCAACCCACTGGGACATGCTGAGCCACCCAAACTCGCACCTGCCACGACCCACTAAGCTGCCAGAACTCACTCCCCCTGCAACTCGCAGGAGCTGCAGTTGTGCTGAAGTTGGGTTTGGTAAGCCCAACAGAGAACAGAGCACGTGAGGGACCTGCACTATTCCTTGGTGAGTGCGGAATAAGACCCTCCCACCGGAAAGGGGTGACCAACTAGACAGCATGTTGGAATCTGGCAGGATGGGCATGAACAAGGAACAGTAGTGACTTCAATTGGTTGCTCCCTACCCAGAGCAGATTGGTGGGATATGCTTGGCTTGGGTCACACCCCTGGCCAGGACCCAATAAACTGCCCCAATCAGAAACCATACCCCGGCACACACTTAACATGGTAAAGGCCCCCGCAGGTTGACTGGCTCAGAGGAGAGAGGCCAGCATACACTACCCCTGCTTGCACCTCAATAACCAACAACAAACTGGATAGGGCAGAAATCCCTAGCCAGTGCACTTCAGAAGAACCATAACCAACAAGGAAAGGGGCTGGGACCTCTACTATACACCTGTATGGAAGAAACCAAAAACATGACAAGAGAATGAAATAAGAAAAAGCCCCCAGCCTATGAACCTGCGAATATTGACTCAAGAGAGATAAATACAAAAGAGATTGAGGGCAGCACACATGCAATATCAGAAACAGCCTCAGCAGAAATAGATTTTTGTGACCTTATAGATGAGCTCAAAACTGAAATATTAAGTCAAGTAAGGCAAGATATAAGAAGATTAATAAAAGAAATGCTAAGCACCTCCCAAGAAGACACAGATGGAAGAATGGAGGAACAAAAAAAAGAGAGAAGCATTCCATGAAGAATATAAAGAAAACCTAGAATACATGAATCAGATTCAAAGAGATTACCAGGAAATTAAAAACTCCATTGAAAGCTTGCAAAACTGTTTGAAAGAAACTAAGGATTAAACTATAAAAACTTAAAGACAGGTTTGAAATGAGTGATCATGAAAGGAAATATCTCATAAAAATAACAAGGAAACAGGTAGTAACAATACCAAGGCTAGAAGACAACAAGAGGATCTGTAACTTAATAAAAAACGTGAATGAAGAAGCAGGGGTTAGAAACAAAGGAACTACAAAGGCTATTCACAGAAACAATTAAGGAAAACTTCCCAAGCATAGGAAAAGGAAATAATATTCAGATGTATGAGGCATACAGAAGAACCCAGCCACCTACAACCAAAACAGAGCTACACCCAGACATATAATAATCAAGATACCAGAAATTTAATACAAGAACAGAATATTAAAAGCCGTTAGAGGAAAGAAACAAATCACCTATAAAGGAAAACCCATCAAAATCATGGCAGACTTCTCGACACAGATCATCAAACCGACAAGAACTTGGAGCAAAATATTCCAAGCCCTGAAAGAAAATAATCTCCAACCCAGATTAATGTACCCTACAAAAATGTCTCTAAAAATTAATGGAGAAACAAGATGCTTCTATGACAATGAGGAACTGGGGGAATTCATGAACACCAATCCAACCCTACAGAGAATAGAAGGACATTCGTGAGAGAGAAAAAAAAAATACCAGGATTTCAGGAACAGTGGCAGAAAGGCCTCAATGAACAGGGCAGGCAGTGGAATGAAGGAGAAAAGTAGACAACCAATGGTAGAAAAATAGCATAGCAGAAATGAGGCAGAGAAGGTTGGCTATAATCTCTAACATAGATGGCCCTGATACACTAACAAAAAGAAACACAGGCAGAGTAGATCAGGAGGTAGGGTCCATCAAGATGCTCTGTATAGAAATATAATTAACCTAAAAAAGGGTTTATGGACCAAAAATCAAATATGAGAAAACAGTGCTCTATGTGACAGGGAACCAGAGAGAAATAGGGGCAACTTGATCACCACCTCCAGATAGGTTGGAAAGACATGATATTTATGTGCAGTAGAGAAATACTCAGCTATAACAAAGAAAAACCTTGAGGTTTTTGTAGATAAAGGAATACAACCTGAGATCAAGCCCAAGAGTGAGAAGGTTCGGAACCACTTAGGTAAATAGCAGGTTGCCCCCCAATCTAAAAACTGGGGAGTTGGTGGGAGCCAAAATGTGCAATGCACCCTGTGGGAGTGAAAGGGGAGGAACAGTCTAAAAAAAGGAAAGCAGAGGATATTGTTAATAATGTATCAGGATTTAAAACCCACATTACTCACACCACTCTGTTTAGATGGATTACATTCTGTTTCAGTTTGCCTACTTGAGGGCACAAACAGTTACCTGGAAAATAGCAGGATATAGTATGGTAATCATCCTTAATTTCCTGTCAACTTAATCTGAAGGCCTATATAACTTACACTGTCTTATTATGACTGATCTTATTTGAATCTGGTTTGTTAGATTGCTATTTTGTACTGAGAGATTTTATTCGGATCTATTATGATTTTTAGCATGAAGTCTGAGAGTATAGGCAACTACACTGAAGATAACAAGATTCACTAGGATACCCACTCTGGTTTGATTATTACCTGCTTTTGAAGTCTTACACTGTCTACAATATTTTGTTTTTATTAATATTGTTATGTACTGCTATATTCAATTATGCTATGCCTGATGATATAGACAATTCTACTGAAGATAACAAGAGACAACACAGTAACCATTGTAGATCACCTTGTACTGTGTTTTTATATGACTTTTTTGTTTCATGTTTTTCTAGGAATTTGGCTTGTTTTGTCTTGCTTTTTTCTTTCCCTCTAATACAGAAAGGAGAGGAATACATCTAGAGAATTAATAAACAGTTTATGAGAACTGATTATATAACATGATGAAAAGAACAACTACTTTGAAGAAAAAGAGACACTATGGTACCCAGTGCTGATTTCGTAGTGTCATGATGTGAAATCCAGCAATACTATTATTCTTTGTTCAGAGTGATTTTAGCCTGTTTTGTTTTGTTTAATTTCAACATACATTAAAGTATAGACAGCTATTTAGAAGAGACTGAGAGACACTATGACAGCCATTATTGACTTCCCTATTGTCTGGTCTTAAAGACCTAAAACACCTTCCTCATTCTGTTCAGATCAGTTTTATACTATGTTGTTTTGTATGAATTCTCTGTATGCAAAGATATCGACAGCTATTTGGAAGAAAATAAGAGACAACATGATAGATAGTAAAGATCTCTGGTTGTCTTGCTTTGAAATTTATGTCACTTACGTTGCTTTCTTATGTCCTGTTTTGTTCTGTTTTGTTGTGTTTAATTTTACTCTCTTTAAAATAAAAAAAAAGAAATAACATCAATCAAATAAGTGGGATCGTATCAAACCAAAAAGCTTTCACACCAATAGAGTGAAGAGACAACCCACAAAATAAGAAATCTGCCAGCTAGTCGTCAGATAAAGGACTAATATCTACAACATACTAGGAATTCAAAAAAATTACACCCCACTAAACAAAAAGACCCAATCAAAAAACAGGCAACTGAAATGAATAGACACTTAGCATAAGAAGGAAAAAATGGCCAATAAGTATATGAAAAAATGTTCAATATCTCTGGCATTAGACAAATGCAAATTAAAATCACTCTGAGAGTCCACCTTACTCCAGAAAAAATGGTTATCATCAAGAAATCAAACAATAACAAATGGGCATGAGGCTGGAGTGAAAAAGGAAACCCTTCTGCACTGTTGGTAGGAATGTAAACTAGTACAATCACTATGGAGATCAGTATGGAGACTCCTAAAACCAAAAACTAGAAACTCCATTTGATCCAGCTGGTCTCTGTCTAGGTATTTTCCCAAAGGAGTTAAAGAAACCACTTTATGGTGATCCACACATACCCATGTTTATAGCAGCACAACAGCTGAATCTTGAAAGCAGCTTATTAATCCATCAACAGCCAAATGAATTTTTAAAATGGCATTTATATACAATAGAGTACTACTCTGCTATAAAGAAAAATAAATTTGAGTCATTTGTAGGAAAATCAATATACCTTGAGACCATTAATGTTAAGTGAAATCAGACATGCAAGCTTAAATATTGCATGGTTTCCCTTATATAAGAAACCCAAAGTATAAGTAAAGGGCAAAATAAAAGACAAATAGGAAACAGATCTTTTGCAAATGGGAGGTGCACAAAGAGATGGAAGGAAGGGAAAGAGAAAGGAAGGAGTTGAAAAAAGAATCAAGATGTGTGATGTACATGTACCAACTTCCTGGGAAGAATGTGATCATTATATACAAATATGTACCAGTAAAAATAAAATTAAAAGAAAAAAATCACTGTCACTGTCCACTCATTCACAAAATACAATTCTTTCCAAATATCAAGTTAATCTTCAAAGGAGGAAGACTAAGATAGGAGCATCTAACACAGGTTCTGTAGGCAGTTTCAAACAAGAAATGTAGAAATACTGAGAGCAATGAAGTCACATCAGATCTCATTTACTCAGGCTTTTAATCATTGAACATTCACTAAGCATCCAGCTAGTGGAGAATGTCTTGTGTGGACCAGCCCTCATTGAGATATAGAAGCTCTGGTGTTCTTTGGGGAAAAAAAAAAGTCCCACCCCATTTATGGCCTGCTAGAATTAGTTAACTGACTGCCTATAAGCTCAAATAGTTTTAACACTGGGTTACTGGGGTCAAGGCTTAAATTCTCATGTGGGAGAATTAAGTCAGCTCTGTTTCAAGGCCAGATCAGATACTCAGCTCAGGGCAGCCACTCTGTAAACGTCTGCAACTGATCACAAGAGAGCAGGAATTAAGTCACCAAATCTACCACCCACATAAGAATAACAACTAAAAGCATATGGCCTACTAGCATCTATACTACAGTTCCCACTATTACACCATCTATCTCTGTTTTGCATGTTTAAGAATTAGATAGGGACCGGGGATTTAGCTCAGTGGCTCAAGCCCTTGCCTGATAAGCACGAGGTCATGAGTTTGTTCCCTGGTACCAAAACAAAACAAAACAACAACAACAACAAAAAAAGAATTTCAGATGATGTGAGTTATAGTCATACATACCTCAAAATGATGATCAATCAACTCAAAATATTCCTGAAGGGGCATAGATCCAGAAAAAGAACACAAAAAATCTTTGATTCCTTGTTTTTCAAAATATTCCTGAAGGCGAAGAATAAGTTCATTTGTTATGAGCCAAAGATCTTCAAATTGTTCACTCTGAATACGATACCGTTCTAAGAAAAAATAATTAAGGAAAAATGCTTATTAACACATCATTACTACCTGAAAATTATGTAAATTATCACTAAATTTGAAAAGAACAACTATTATCTTCACTTATAACCTATTTATCTAAATCAAGTATGCTATAAGTCTAAGATGTAGAGTTTATAGTGATAAAACTACATAATTTTAATATATACAAAGTAAATAATGGGCAAACACTCTTTTAAATCCTAGGACCAATTTAGAAAGAGATGCCAAATTTTGAGCATTTTACGTATAATGTTTATGCTTTTATTGTATAAAAAGTGTTCGCCCATTACTTACTTTATGTATATTAAAATTATGTAGTTTTATCTCTATAAACTTAACTTTGCATCTTAGACTTATAGCATACTTTATTTAGCTATATAGGTTATGTTATAAATGAAGATAACTGTTGATTTATACAATTATTGATTTATACATAAAATGCTCAAAATTTGGCATCTCCAAGTTGGTCCTACTATTTAAAATGGGATCTATGATTAAACAAACAGTTCATTATATAAAAGAGACACATAAGTATTGGATAATAAGTCTATTTGTGCTCCACAATACTGTTTCTTAAATATATAAAACCTCTAAAGATGTTCCGTAATTCTTGTCAGTGCAGTTACATTTTGTAAACATGTTTTAAAAAATTAAAACTCTGTCATAAATGGAAAAACTAAGTAAATATATAGAAAGATGTATATACAGCTGTGATACTAATTATTGCTAACCTCACAATGTATTAAATCTATTCATGTTTCCCAAGTATACAGGCCTTCAAACACTCAAAGCTGAAAAATATAAGTTATTTCTGGTGGTACAATTTCTTAGTAACATTAATGACTATGTTGTAATGGTATGTGATTTATAGTTGCTAAGGAACATCTCAAAAAGTTTTAAAATCTTCTCTGAGTTCCATGCATATCTCACAAGTCCCTAAATATAAAAATCTTTAGGGTAGCCAGGCATGGTGGCTGTAATCCCAGCACTCAAGAGATTGAGGCAGGAAGATCGCCAAGAGTTTGAGGTCAATTTGGGCTACCTAAATGAGTTCAAGCCCAGCCTGCACTACATATCAAGACACTCTCACAAAACAAAACAAAACAAAACAAAACAAAACAAAACAAAACAAAACACCTTTAGAGTAAATTTTTAAGTGAAAGTTCAACTGTTGTGTACAACTCTTTTTTCATGTCTTCCTGATCAGATGATGAGGATTATAGAACCTATGTGTCAGGAACAAGGATGCTCATTCTAGAAATGAGCAACAGATCTCTGTATGACTGGAAAGAATGCCTAGATTCGACAGGAAAAAGACACAAACTAATTAATCTTGGTTTACTATGGGCTATACATGTATGCAGTGAACCCAAGATAAGGTGGGCAACTTACCCAGCCTAACTTTGGGACTTACACAGGAATCCATCTCTTCTTTCATTTTTTTTTCTTTATCACTTTATCCTTTTCCCACATTACACAAGGGCAATCTCAAATGCATAAAATACATTTTAAATTATTACAGGTAGCTTAACATGTGTCCTGAAAACATCATTCTCAGATTTTATTTTATAAGCTTGGGGCAAATTTAAAAGCTTTTAAAAGGTTGATTTTTCTCCAAATGTAAGTTAAAAGAGTAAAAAGAGAAGGGCTCAAACTTGGTTTTATAACAAGGACAGAGAATGAACAAATATCCATCTAACAATTTGTGGCTTTTCTCTGTGATAAAGTATTTACTACTAAAATAAAAATTTATATACTTTTAGATATAAAACATCACAATGGTTGTATGTTTGCTCAATTTCCAATTTTCCCTGTAAAACTTTGATAGCTTTTTTGTTAAAATAATCATAGTTGAAGAAATGACAGTTCCCTGGCAATACTTGGTATTTCAAAGTGTTTAGTGTTCAGACAAGATTATGAGAGTTAAACCTCCTGCTCCTACTTCACTGCTGGTATAATTGACTTCTTGGGTGTTCAACAACCGAGGCTTGCAGACCAAAGCTAAATCAAAGCTAAGCAAAAAGATAACTAGGCCAAAAGAGGAGCTGAGCCTCCAAGGTCAACAAGGACACAAGACATGAGGAGATCTCAAGAACTCCTAGTGAGTTACAACTCTAGTGAGTTACAACCTCCTGATCTGGGAGACTGTTAGACCCAAGTGAACAGGTGTCAACAAATGCACACAGTGTTAAAAGGAGAATCACCAAAAAGAAAAAATATTTCCCATGCTTCCTAGGGAAGCCATGTGGTCAAGCAAGACCATGATTTATCTTCAGGTCACACTGACAAAGAAGTTAAGAGGTTCTGTTCAAAGATAACCCCTGAGGAGCTTTAACTGATCTTAATATATAATAAAAGGTTAAGTTTTATTAACATTGGTATCACTTTACTTGGTCTGAAACACCCAGCAGAAGAGAATAATAGTACCACTGTAGTAACCTCCTGATTGTCAAAAAGGGAGGAAGCTACATCTGTCCTAAAAGAGAAATGTTGATTTTTAAGTCAACCAGTCTAAAGTAGTGAGAGATACAGAACATAGGAGTAAAATTCTAAAATGATACTGCCTTGCTTGGCATCTGAGCTCACTTTGTGGTAACTATATGAGGCCCAACAAGATTTTAACTATACTCCTCCCTTGGTATCCAAAGGTGACCAACAAAAGCAGCTCTGCAGATACTAAAATCTGCAAATGCTCAAGTCCCTTATATAAAATGATATAATATCAGCCTCAACACACAACCTATCACTCTCCACCTGTATATTTTAAATCATTACTTGATTATTTACAATACTTAAGGCAATGTAAATATTGTTATGCCATATTATTTAGAAAACAATGACAAAAACAAGTTGCTACATGCTCACTATAGACAATTGTTTTTCAGATATTTTCAATCCACAGTTGGTCAAATCTAGGATATGGAACCTTCAGATTTGATCATTCCAGTCAGTAACTGTCTCTAGATTTCTTGACTTCATTAAAGGACTGAGTGATCTTATAACATGATCTTCCAGGCACTGAAGCAAATTCACTGATCTAAAAACCCCTCTCCCTCTTCCTGGAAAGCTCTCCACTTAAATCCTACTCATTCCAAAAAATCCTTTACAAATAAAATCTCCTATGAAGCCTCATTCCTTTGGGATCCAATAATACTAAAAGTGAATTTCGGTAAGCACATCAAGAGATTGATTCTCATCACCTGTTTGTCTCTTCCACTATTAGTCCTGGAGCTCACCAGGTCACAGCAGTCTTAATATCTCATCACTCTGCTGAGTGGCAAAGGAACATGGTGTGCTCTGTCCAGGAGGAGTGAAATAAGATTCTCACATCCTTTGATCCAAAGGCATTCTGACTACCGAAATTCAGGAACATATGGGCTTTCTTTTGGTAAATGCAAAAGGAAAACTTTTTTCAAGTCCAATTCTTGCTCACATGCATGATTAAAATTCTTCTATTATATCTGCAACAAAATAATTAATATGGAAAAGCAAAAGACTTCTAAACTAAACTTGATCTTCTTTAGTTTGCCAACCCTCTCTAGCACATTAAAATCTTTCAGAATATTGAAAAGTCCTATGTATCTTTTATCTTTTCTGCTTTTCAAATGCCTTCCTGAGGCTTTACAAATTTCCTTTTTACAATTGCTCAACTCTACTTTGTAGGATGAGACTTGTGCCTATTCAGAATTCTTTGTTGATTACCAATGTGACTGGGTTTAGAATTCTAAACTGAAAATGACTGCCTATGATCCTGGAGAAGATGTCTCCATTTTCCTATAGCAATGGTTCTGATGAAAGTTAAATGCCATCTTGATTTAAGTCTCTTGAATGGCTTGAGTTTTCCTTTCTAGTCTTTAACAATATGTTACTGGACCTTAGTGCTCTAAGGTTTCATAAGAATGTGTTGGTGTGTTTCTTTTTCTCATTCATTTGGGCTGAACATCAAAATAGGCCTTTTCAGTATCCACAACTGTGCCATTTCCTTTCCTGGTCTCTGTCCTAGCAGCCCACTCCTCATAGTCTCATCATGTCTGAAGAGCTCATCATTGTAACAGCTTTTGACAACAGCAAAGGATGAATTCTCTACCTACCACCTTTTGTTTGTCTTGTTCACTAGCTTTGGAATTCCTATTATTTTGACTTCTCCACTCTTATAATTCATTTTTCAGCATAAATCAATTTTCTCCAATCTTTATATCTCTATCAGCTCAGACTTGATAGTCCATCATTATAAGTCACACTTATAAAAATGTTATCTGTAATTTTGTGTTTAAAATTGAAGATCTGTTTTAGCTACTTGGATCCCAATCAGCCAATCACTTTGCCAGGAAAATTACCTAACATGGATGACTCGCTTCACTTCAAAATGCAAGCAAGACCTAATTGTTAAATGGAAATTCAACACTGCCTGTTTTTCTCCTGTGTTGCTATTTTATCCTCCAGGAAACCAATGCCATGCCTTCTTTTTTTTTTTTTCAAATTTAAACATCATTAAAGCTCCCTTGTCTTTCCATCAACAAATACAGAAAGTCTCCCTGGACATTACCCCAATCCCTCCATTTACAGAGGAGTTGTGAAAGTGTATTCCTTGGGGTTGGGTTTAGCTCTGTGGTACAACAGCTGTTTAGCACGTGCACAGCCCTGATTTCAATGTGCAGCACAAGAATGGGGTGGGAGAGACATGCATCTCATTTCCCCTCCTCTTCTCAAGAATTTCACTGTTTTGTGGTTCACTTCTTGATCATCACTTCTGCTGAACTCAACCATTTCAATGACTAATCAAACATGTTCTAATATTGCTCATTTTAAAACAAAACCACAACTCCTTCATCTTAACTCAGAATTATTGGATTTAATTGTCCAATTTTTACTGAAAACACTATATACAAGTGGTGGCCAACCTATGGCACACATAATATTGTGCTTTTCAATTAAGACAAAAGATGTTAGTGTAAAGTATTTTCTAAACCAAAATCACAGTATTAAGGCTTAATTGCAGTACTGGCACTTTGTAATTAATAAGTGGGTTTTGGGTTACAGTTTGGCACTTGGTCTCTAAAAGGTTAGCCATCATGCTATATATTAAAATCCTACAACACTGGATACTCTAAATTCATCCTCGGATCAAGCTATAGCTTAGACTGCACTAATTTGGGCTCAGAATTATATTTAGGAGACTGAGTTTTACCATTATCATGTAAAGCTCTATGAAATTTGTCACTCATACATCATGATTACATAATCAGTGTGATTATAAGGCATAAACTATGTAGACATTACTGAAATAATTTTCTTCATAAATATCCATATGAAAAATTTTATCTTGAACTCAGCAACAATACACGCTATACAACTCCCAAACAAATTATTTGATTTTATATTTTGAACATTGTGAAAACTAGAACTAAAATACTTTCTTGTTATTCTTATACTGCTACTGTTCTATTAACTATACAATATTGAGTCTAATTTTATTCTTACCTTGGTTAATTTTCTGCCTTATTTTCTCTCTTCTCACTTGTCTGCTTCATTTGGTTTATACCAAATAAGGAAACTGAATTCAAATTCCCGTCTAGCGTGCTTGAAACTTTCTTTCATTATCAAGTCAGTTTTAAAAGGAAATGAATATGTGGAAACCACAGAAAACAGCATCCAAGAGCCAAGCACAACTTCATATGACTTATTGCTCATTTCACTGCTAACTATGGAGGAAATACTGGGTTTTGTTCCATATATAGGATTTTTCTGTTAACTCACATTTCACAGAATTAACACTATGTGCTTTTCATGAAAAAGAAAAATACGAAACGCTAGTGTGGTACAAATTACTTCATCCCTTCCTGGAGATGAATGTTCTGATAGAGTAGAAAGGAGAACCCAACTGGCCTCAACAGTAGAAAACTTCACTCTTTTCACACCTATGGTCCTCATTACTAAAGGCATTGCCTAGGTAAGAATCTGAGTCACTGAGGCCAAAAGAATAGGAAGACTGCTGATAGCAACTGCTCTTCGGGTATCAATTTTTAATGCTTTACCTGGTTCCTTGTTTACAAACTGGCTACCCCATTCTATATTTACTTATCTACCCACAAGATGGCTGTGTAAGGCCTTGCTGTGTGCTCGGAGGAGAAAAACTCTGAATATCTAGTGAAATTTGGGTAGCAGTAAGGTAATCATGGGCAATATTAGTGCTGTAAAAGCCACTTTATCTAAAGAAGAACAATCATGATGCATTAGTATACAACTATCCTCACTTGCACAAATATTTGAATTTTTAAATGGTCTTGGTTTTAGATTTGCCATATAGCACTGGCAGCTGAAGTCAAGCAGGTGTGTGTGATTCCACAACAAAATACTGGAAACAGCATTTTAGGCTAAATAAAGAATAACTAAGAGAAATGCACCGAAATAACCCCATCATCCAAATGAAGATTGGTTTGGGACCACGGATTATAAATTGAGTGTAAATGTTCATGGCCATATTTGTCATGCTCTTTGAGCCAGACTGGAATGCAGAGACTCCCTGCTTTCTTCTAGTCACAGATGAAGCCCTACAGCTAGAGATACTGTGGTGCTCACAGGGCAAGACAAGACCTGCTGGGAACAAGGAGTTTCAAAGTAATGAACTTTGTAGTAATAGCAATAGTAAATAGTTTCCACTGAGCAGTCTCCTTTCTGTCTCTTTTCTCATCCTAGCAAAAATGCTTTGGTCTTCTTGCTAGTCCACTATAATTGCTATTGCTATTCCCAGAAACACTCATTACCCTTCACCCATTGTCCCTGACAGATGTAATCAATAAATACCCAGGTTCTGGCTGCCTCATAGCCTTTTGTTCACTGTGAATAACTGATCAACCCAGTTCTCCATTGTATCACCATTTGTCTCTGCTCTTTCTATTGCCATGTGCTGTAACACCTTGCAGGAGACTGGAGTCTACTTCAGGGGTCCCCAGTAAAGATTAAGGCTAAAAGCTGAGTGTGGTGGTGCACTCCTGTAATCCCAGCACTTGGGAGGCTGAGGCAGGAGAATCATTTACAAATTCAAGAACAGCCTGGGCTACAAAGTGTGCCCAAAGCCAGCCTGAACTGCCAGCCAGACCTCGTTTCAAAAACATAGAACAAACAAATAAACAAGATTAAGGTTAAATAAAGCCAAATGGTGCCATGTACCTACAATTAACATTACTGTATGATACACTTAAAGTTTTATTAAGAGGATAGACCTTCTAGTAATGGGGTCTCACTCTTGGGGTTTTTTTTGTTTTTTGTTTTTTTTCTTTCAGCACTGAAGATGGAACCCACAGCATTGTGCACACTAGGCGATTGTTCTGTCAATAAGCTATATCCCCAGCCCTTTTTGAAACAGGCATTCATTAAGTTAGCCAGCTGGTCTTGAACTTGCAGTCCTGCTTCAGTTTCCCAAGTAGCTAGGATAACAGGATGTCATCATGCCCAGCAAGTGTTCTTATCATAATAAAATAATTTTTAAAAATGGTGATTATAAGAAGACTACAATTGACCATGAAAAGTACAGAACCTTCTCAGGCTTCTCAACGCAGTCTTTGGTATCTGCACCTTAGTGTAGAGCATTCAGTTTACCCACGTTTACTTCACCAGTCATCAATATCCACATTTCAAGTTGTCACAGTTAGCAATAGAAGCAGGTTTTTGTAAGAGCCAGTATGTTCCTCTTGCTAACAAGCTTCTTTTTCAGAAATAGATGTCCTTATTTTACTCTATTTATTAGAAAATAACCAATTAGAACTGAAAATGAATAAAGCAGAAAAGGAAAGCCCATTGTAAAAACTACACATAGACATCCCTGATACAAAGTTGTTAAATACTTAATAGCCTTCATTCATTTTCATAAAAAGTATATATAATAGTCCAGTAGGTTTAGTATACCATATATATCAGAAGTCAGTTTTTACTTGTTGAATTATTATTCTCATAAAAAAACCTACTAGTCAAAACTTATTTAAAACTGAAATTCAAACTTGACTACAAAATTACTGTTTTTCCCTGCTAGTTTAATCTCAGCACAAGATACCTACTTTCACCTTCATCTTCGTCAGTGTCCAATGGGAGATGTAAAAATAATCCTCCCAAAAATTCATTTCTAAGAGTTCCTAAAACCTTCTTGACCATAATCTACATTAAAAACATTTTTCAAATCCTTACATTGCCCTCTAAAAAGAAGTAATCCTAATTCATAACTTTTATAACCAGTAGTTTTTAGTTTTTGGTGTCTAACTAAAGAGCACCTTCACCCTTGCAAAAACCATGGATCTGAGAATGCTCTGTGATGTGGCATCCTCAGTAGACCATTTCAAAATCATCCAATATGATTTCACTTACGAGAGGTTTTGGAAGCCAGAAGAGTAACTCTGGAGCCTCCCAGGAAGCAGAAGCCCATCACGTTTACCTGGTCATCATCTGGCTGGCTAGAAAAGCCTAGAAGAACAGGAAAAGTCACCTTACACAACCACAAGGTAAGTTAACACTTAATATTTAAAATACAAATCTTAATTAAATAAGCTTTTACATCACCAGTCATATTTAAACTCCATATATGAGCTACAATGCAGTATATTAGCCTAGATTTCCACAGTAGCTTCTAACTGCTGGAATTTCTGCCACACAATAACCCTACAGGATGACTCATTTTCTTTCTTTTGGTGGCTGATTCCAATTCTGAATCAGAACATACACAAGATGAACTTAGGATCCATCATCACAACAGAGGTCACAGAAGCCATCAGCAACTAACAGGATTCTACAAAAAAGGCTAGAAAGCCAACATAAGGAGACTATCATTGGCCAGAGACAAAATTATATGACTATCAAAGAAGATAACAGATGCAAAGCTATTATTGAAACATCAAATATACCTAAAGATACGTGTTAATGCAGATACTAAAAAGAAAAACAAATGCCACTATCAGAGGATACTAAAGTATCAGTGTTATTTATTTTAAGTACACATGTTTCTTGAATTACAATGGGATTATGTCCCAATAAATCCATCATGAGTTGAAAATATAATTTGGAGATGCATTTAATACACCTGGCCTATCACACATCATGGCTACCTTAACTGTGCTTATTGACATTAGTTGATAATTTGGAAAAAAAAAATCAGCTAACGCAAAGTCTACTTTATAACAAGGAATTGATTATTTCATATAATTTGCTGAACACTGGCAATGAACACCCCACTGCTTACCCATGGACTGCTTACCCTCATGGTTGTGAGGCTGAGTAGGAGCTATAGCTCACTGCAGCCCCACATGACAAGAATGTCATTTAACAAATCACTAATCTCAGGAAAGATCAAACTTCAAAATTTGAAGACTGGCTTTCATTAAATACATATCACTTTCATACCATTATAAAACTGAAAAATCATTCATCAAACCATCCTAAATCACAATTGTTTGTATTTTAAAAAATCATGAAGAAAAAGGACCAAGTATTTTGTTCCAACAAGCCTACTCAAATTATACCACTTTGAATTTAAGGAAAGGTTCTCTGCTTGGGAATATTCCTGCTAAAAACTGATGAAAGCATGAAAAAAATAAGATATCACCATTTTTGGTCACCAAGAAACAAGTGGATCTCAGCATTAAATATCAATGACATCAAACACAAAAAAGACAAACAGCCTGATAAAAGTATATACTAACTACCACCAATGAGTATCTCTGGCCAAAATAATCCTGCCCCTACTAGTCCTAAATCCAACTATCAGTTTCACAGGCAATATGGCGAAAGAAAACATGAAGCAATATCACAGAGGATAAAGGACATAACCAAAGTGGTGAAATCAGGCATTACAGTTTGTGTCTGGATGTCCCTTCACAGTCTCATGCCATCATGGAGGTGGCTGAATCTAGCATTTGTGATTGATTCATTGTCTAGTACTGGGATTGGCAGTGTGAGTGCTGCACACACCCAGAGGCAAAGAGCCAGTGTGCAATATAAGGGAGGGAAGGAGCTATGCTTTTCCCCTCTTGCTCTTTTCCCTCTTGTCACTTGTAGCCACCATGAACAATTGCCCCTTAGTCACACTGCCTTGAAGCTAGCTAAGTATAGACTGAAACCTCCAAAAACTGTAAGCTAAATAAACTTTTCCTTCCTTCATTTTGGGTGTCAGGTATTTTGTCTCAGCAAGGAGAGAAAAGTAACCAAGACACTAGGCTTCATCTTTCTGGAAAAAAAATTACAGAAAAAAGGAAAGACAGAACATTTTTCATAAATCAAAATCACCTTATAAGCAGGTCAAAGGCAGATTTAAGAATCAGCAGCCACAGGGAAAGGATAACAAATGATACCAGCACACCTGAGATGCCTACACATGCTTGGAAAAAAGAAGAAAAGGAAATATTGTTGGGGTCAGTCATGCAATTTGAGCTGCCCAAACCAAGTGGCCTGCTGCACTGAGGACACCAACATCTTTTGCCACTAAAATAATAGGCAGTAACTCCTGTCAGGGAATCCCATCAGGGCAACCAGATATATACACCTCTTGCTGTATATCTTGCAGACATATACACCACAGGATAAAGATGCTACCTCTCCCACATCCCAACTTGAGCCACACAACCTAGTGAATGCGCATACTCTAAAAGTAGGCTCTGTGGCTGTATAAGGCCTGCCCTTGCCCCAGATGCTTGGAGCCACTGCCATGACCATCAGATATGGAAGCCAAGGTCTATTCCTCAAAATTCAGGAGTACTTCTCAGTCACCACTTCAGCAACTACCAAGAGTAAGGTCCCAACTTGTACACAGAGCCTAAGTAACTGCACACACCACGATCTCATATCCAACTTCACAGATCTTCACAAGCAGCAAAACCACATATACAATTACCACTATAAAATAAGGTTGCCAAAGCCCAGAATGCCCTGGAACCCAGAGACACAGCCAGATACGCTTCGTACCTGGCTTCATTCATCTGAGGGTAGGTTCACAAGTCAGGGATCCTCTCCTTCATGATTTCCCTAGTGGGAAAGCAAAAAGATATAACATTTGAAAAAACCTAGCTACTATTGCCACAAAAGACACCTACTACCTCTCACTGCTGCTGAAAATACAAACAGAGCTGGAAGCTGAAGATACCTGCAGACCTCACCTACATGAACCGCAGCTGACAGAGATACACAGGGACAGTTTGGCTATGCCTTTCACAGAGCCTGAAATTTCTTCACCTGATCCAGCCAGCACCCTTCTTATTCTCCTACAGGGAAACCAGCACAGAGTCAAAAAGAACATAAAGCTCAAAAAACTGCATAGGATTCAACATAAGTCAAGATGACATCAAAAAGGGAGAAACACATCATCAACAAAAGATGGCGGTGCCAAGTCAATAATTTAAAAATAGTTGACAATGTCAAGAAAGTCATCAAAGTCACAAAAACAATAAATGAACAAAATGTCAAGTTTAACCAAGAGAAAGAAACCACATAAAAATCTGGAGCTAAAAAATACAATGAAGGAAATGAAAAATATAACAAAAATATACAGCAGAAATAAGATGAAGAAAGAATTTGCCAACTTTAAGACAGTTTATTTGAAAATGTACAGTGAAAGGAAAAGAAAGGATAAAAAAAAAATAAAGAATGCCTACAGGATTCAAAAGTCAGTGTCAAAAGACTTACTATAAACAGAATGCAAGATGCAGGAGGAGAGAGAAAGGGATAGAAAGTTTATTTAAAGAAAGACTAGCAAGAAAAATCTGGAAGAAGATATAAGTATCCAAATAAAAGAAATTTATGTCATCTAAATTAGAAAATGTAGGGAATGGTGAAATGAAAGTTTAGAATTTCTGTTGGCAATGAAAGTTAACATGTGAACAGTTTAAAATACAGTGTGTTAACTAAAAGATCTTTTAAAAATGTAAGTCACATAGCAATCACAAAGCAAAAACATATACTATACTCAAAAATGATAAAGTCATAAATTAAAGCATTTAAGTATAGAAAACAGCTAATTTTAAGTGAATATATCAGAAAAAAAAGCAAGGAACAAAAGGCCTACAAAACACGCAGAGAATAAAGGATGAAATGGCAGTGGTCAGTCCTAACAACAACTACTTCAAATACAAATGCATTAAATTCTTAATAAAAAGACATTCTAAAGAAAATACCAAATGATATGGTGCCTATAAGATTCATTACACCTCTGACAACACACGTAGAATCAAAATGAAGAAGTAAAGAGTTTCATATACTTCAGTGGTAGAGCACGAGTGTTGCATGTTATTACTGGTTCCCAGAAATAAAACCACTGTTAAATAAACAAGCCATAATTTAAAAAATTTTAAGAAATATATGCTTCATGAAAATGGATGTGCATAAATCTGATAATACCAAAATTAAGTAGAAATATTTTTTAAAAGACAATATTTTTTAAAGGGATCAACTCATCAAGAGGATACAAAATATAAATGTATACAGACACATCACAAAAGAAGTTGAGGACAAGGAATATTAATATACAATGGTATAGGACTTTGAAAAAGTCCTATTATTATTATTCAAAAAATCAGTAAAACATATTGAGTTTGAGCTACACTTAGATCAGATGAATCTAGACACACACAGCACATTCCACTCAACAGAGGCGGAACACTCTTTCTTCTGAAGTACATATGGCACAATCTGTAGGATATATAATTTAGAATACAAAACAAGCCTTAACAAATATAGATTAAAATTATTTTGTGACAAAAATGGTATAAAATTAGAAATCATCAATAGTAATTTTATTAAAACTAAATCCAGGGTACTTTCTGATCATAATGGTATAAAACCAAATATCAATAACAAGGAATTTTGAAACACTTGCAATCATAGAAATTAAGTAGAAAGATTCTGTTATGGTTTGTGTCTAGCTCTCCCCACCAAAGCCACATGCAGTCAGGTGAGGCTTTTATAGAAGTGCATGGATCTATAGGATTAAGGGTGTGTGATTACTAATTAGTTCTGGGTAGGATTAAGGATATCCCACCCAGGGTGTGAGTGCTACCTGCCCTAAAGGTGAGTAGCCTTGATAAAAATATAAAAGACATAAAGAGAGCCGCAATTGTCTCTGGTAGCTTGTAGCCTTCTGCATTCCTGCTTTCTTTCTTCAGCCTGCCATGATCTGTTTCTCCTCTGCAATGCTTCTCTGTCATGTCATCCTGCCCTGGAGTCAGGGAACTATGAGGTGAAAGCTCTACAGTGAGCCAAATAAACCTTTTTTCCTTTTACTTTGGCTGTTGGGTATTTTTTCTCAGCAAAGAGAAAAGTAACTAAGACAGACTCTGAGTCACCAATGAAGAAATTAAGAGGGAAATTTTAAAATATCCACAGAGAAAAAATGAAACACAACATATCAAAACTTATGGGATTCAGTAAAGTTAATCTAACAAGTTTGTTTATATCAGTGTCTATATAAAAAAGAAAAATCTCAAGCAATTTACCTTTAAATTTCAGAGAACTAAAAAGAAAAAAATCAAAAACAGTAAAGAAGAAAGATCAAAATAATACATTAAAAAGTGACTAGAAAAACCATAGAAAAACTCAATAATGAAGACTTGCTTTCCTCTCAACAAATCAGATATAAAAGGAACATGTCTCAACCCAATAAAAGCTACATATTACAAGCCCCCAGTGAAGACCATCCTCAGTCATGGAAAGTTAAAGGCATTTCTTCTAAGTGTAGGATAGAACATCCAATCTCACAACTTCTATCAAACAAAACAGAGTGATTGGGAAAGAGAAATAAATAAAATGCAGCCAAACAGGAAAAAAAAAAAGTTAAATTGTCTCTATATGCAGCTAACATGATCTTTATGCAGAAAACCCTAAAGGTTCTTTTAAAAAAAACTATTAGAACTAATGAATGCTTAGGAAACTGCAAAAATAAAAATAAAAAATTAAAACTGAACTACCTATACAAGCAAAATACACTTTCATTCAAAAATAAAAAACTAAAAATGAACTACTTATACAAGCAAAATATACTTTCATTCAAAAATAAAAAACTAAAAGTGAACTACCTATACAAGCAAAACACACTTTCATTCACAACACCTACAAAAAAATTCTTAGTAATAAATTTAACCAAGAAGGTGAATGACTTCTACACTGAAAAGTGTAAAGCACCAATGAAAGAAACTGAAGAATGTACAAATACTTAACTTCTGTTCATGGATTCAAGGAATATTTAAAATGTCCATAATATCCAAAGCAATCCACAAAATCAGTGTCAACATATTAATAATTCAATAAAATCTTTCATAGAAACACAAAAATCAGTGGTGACCATAATTTTAAAACACACACACACATTACAATCGGAATCATAATACCTACAGTATTTTTCACAGGTCTTGATAAAACACACACACACATTACAATCGGAATCAGAATACCTACAGTATTTTTCACAGGTCTTGATAAAATAACCCTAAAATTTATAATGAACCAGAAAAGGCCCAGAATAGCAAAAGCAACTCTGGGTAAGTAAGAGCAAAACAGGAGGCTACACAAACCCAGATCTGAACTCATATTATAAAGCTGTTATGATAAAAATATCATAGTAACAGCACAAAAACAGACATACAGATCAATGGAATGGCATGGAGGATGCATAAGCAACCTCATGTACATTCAGCTATGGATCTTTGACAAAAGGGCCAAAAATCCCCAATCATGAAAGACAGCCTCTTTAATAGTGTTGAGAAAACTGTTTCTCTTCATGCCAATATAGACCCATGTAACACATTAAATCAAAATGGATCACTGATCGAATCGTTAAAAGAGAACACTTAATCAACTGGAAGATAAAGATAGGTAAAACGCTTGAAGACGTTGGCATAAGCAAGTACTTGTTAGCAGAAACCCAATCCACAAGTGATAACATCAAGAATCCACAAATGAAATCATATCAAATTGAAGGAGAAAAAGACATTGGAGAGGTAATGAGGTGTGGTGGCATACCCCTGTAATCCAGCGCTCAGGAGGCTAGAGACAGAAGCATGACCACAAATTCTTGCCAGCCTGGACTACACAGTGAGGCCCTGTCTCAAAAAAAACAAAAGCTAACAAAGAGATGGGGGGCAGAGGGTATGGGAAGGGGTTGAAAACAATGATTAAGATGTGTCATGTCCATGGACCAATTCTCCATAAAGAATGCAATCATAATATATTAGAAATATGTACTAATAAAAAATAAGAACTGACAAAAAGATGAGAGATGTAAACAATGGAATACTATTAAGCTTTTAAGAATCTTGCAATTTTTAACAACATGGATGAACCTAGATGACAGTAACCTTAGTGGAAAAATTCACACATAAAATAACAAACTCTACATGCTCTTGTTTCTGTATGGGATTAAAAAAAAAAAAAAAACAAGTCAAACTAATTACAGAAGCCATTCGTAGACTGCTGGTTACCAGGAGCTGAGTGAGGTAGAGTAGGACACACAGGAAAGATGTTGGTCAAAGGACATAAAATTTCAATTAGGACAAATAATTTCAAGAAACCTCTTCCACAGTATGTGGACTTCAGTTAAAAAACATATTCTAGGTGTTTGGAAATTGATGAAGAATATATTTTAAGTGCTATCACTACAAAAAATGGTAACAGAATAATGCAACAACTGGGAACTCATCCTATAAAAAAGCTTTTGCACAACAAAAGAAACCACCAATAGAATGAAAAGACAACCCACAGGGAGGGGAAAAAATTTAGCCAGTTGTCCCTCAGCAAAGGACTAACATCTAGAACATACAAAGAATTAAAAATAATTATACTCCCCAAATTTAAAGACAATTCAAAAATGGGCATCTGAGATGAATACATACTTCTCAGAGGAAGGGATACAAATGGCAAATAAATATATGAAAAAATGTTCAACATCACTGTCTTTGGAGAAATGCAAATTAAAACAACACTGTCATTCATCTCACATCAGAAAGAATGGCAATTATTGAGAATTCAACTAATAATAAACACTGGAGGGGCTGTGGGGGAAAAAGGAATACTTCTCCACTGTTGGTGGGAGGATAAACTGATGCAACCACTGTGGAATCAGTGTGGAGATTCCTCAAAAAACTGGGAATAGAGGTCCCATTTGACCCAGCTATTCCCCTTCTTCATATCTTTTCAGAAGAATTAAAAACACCATAGTATAGCAATATACACACACCCATGTTTATAGCAGCATAGTTTGTAGTAGGTGAATCTTAGAAACAACCCAAATGACCATCAACCATGGAATGGATAAAAAAGATATGTTTTTTTTTAAACATTGGAGTTCTACTCAGTCATAAAAAAGGATAAACATTTCTAGGCAAATGGATGCACCTTGAAACCATAAGTGAAATACAACAAACACATGTATAAACATTGCATTGTTTCTTTGGTGTGAGAAACTGAAAGGGTAAATAAGGAGCAAAGTGTGTAACAGGTATAGCAAAATAGGAAGAAATGGTTCAAAAGACTGGTGAACTAGAGAGCGATGACAGAATAAGGAGGTAAGTAAAAAAAAAAAATGACCAAAAAAAGGATTAAACGGAAACAAAGCTTTATAAGAATGGAAGGAAAGGGGTTGAAAAGATAGGAGGGGATTGGGAAAAAAAGGAAACAGAATATATCATGTACAGGTACAAATTTTCCATGATGAATGTGATCATTATATATATCTAAATTGTACCAATAAACTTAGTTTTTAAAAAAAAAGTGACAACCAGGTAGTCACTGAAAAATAACTTAGGAATGTAATAATTATACTAAAGCACAATTTAATTTTGGAAATATTTTCAAAGAGTTATATATAAACAAAGTTTTTTATGTATTTCAAATTAATGAGAAATAAACTTTATGCACTTTAAGTAATTAATAACACAAAAATTGGCCAACTACAAATTTCTAAACCTTATGGGAAATAGTCTCTGTATTCTAAATCTTTTCCTTAATTGCAAGAATAATGATACATCTCATAGCCAACAGGGTAATTTTTAATGCCAGACTTGTAAGGGTTGATTTAATCTGTACACTTTTTCTGTAATTCCACCTCATTAATTAGAAAGTTAAAGGATGTGTCACACCTGAAACCCTGATTCCTCAAGATGCTTTACTCCAGTGATGGTGAGCATTTTAGAGACAGAGTCCACAAACTGCAACCCAAAATCCAATTATTTACCACGAAGTATCAACACTGCAATTAAACCTGAATGTTTAAGTTTTAGTTTAGAAAACACAAGTCACACATTAACCTCTATCTCCTTAAAAGAAAAATACAACAATATGCATTAATAGGTTCACCACCACTGCTATCCAATTGAAGCCTCTGTTTTTCAGAACATGCCCATAAACACCTGGAGAGAGTCACGCCTTCGCAAATTACCTCAAATGCACACTGTGCCTTCAAGCCCTAATGGTCCCTAAGCCACCAGAGCCAGAATGAGTGTTTATTTGCTCCTCCCAGCTTCTGCAGATTAGCAGAACCACAAGAAGCACCTACTTATAGGATTACTTTTCAGGAGCATGAGAATACACTTTTTAAATGTAATATCCAGAAGCCCACAGTGAAGATGAATAATAATATTTACATTCTTAGTAAAGGGATATATCCAAAAATATGTAATAAAGATGAATAATAAATAAATTCCAAGCCATGAAATTCCATTCTAAAACAGATATATTTGGTGGTTTTATTTCTGAATACGAAAGCAAAATAATTTAAATAAAACTTAAAAAGTGCATCTAATTTCGTTGTTGACATAACCTATTAGCATTTGAATAGGGAAATGAGATGAAAAGTCTTAAAGGCATTTTATATTCTTAATAATTATCTAACAATTACCTCCTCATTATCTGCCGATGAAGGATTCAGCTTGAAATTCCTAATATTTCTGATGCTACAGGTATCTTACTTCAAAAGTCCTACCTGGGAAGAGACTGAGAAGGCTGACTGGAGATTTGTTGGTATCAATGGTTAGTTTGTGGCTTGCAGTTTTTGAAGGCTGACCTGGTAGGCAGATTAACTTCAGGGGGAGCCTAAATTTACATTGGATAACTCGAGGAATGCCTGAAATAAAAGAGAGAAATGCAGATCTACAGATTCAACAAATAATTTAGAAAAAGAGTAGTTGAAAGTTTGAGTGGCAACATATCTTAGTTTATAAATTTTCTTGCCTGCCTATTTTGTTTAGTATAACTAAAATAACTGTACAGTGCTGTTGCATATCATGTTTTTACTATTTTTAAAAATTGCAAGGCAAAAATAAAATCTTAAGTGAAGCATAAGCATGAAGTCTGTCTTTAATAGTAGCACCATATTTTTTTTAATTGTCACATTTGTACACCATAAAAATCACTGTACTTACTTATACACAATTACTGCATGAAGTCTTTGAACTAAGATCTTCAAAACTCTAGATCTAATCTATGATTATCAGCTAAAATGAGTAAAGAATGTGAAGTTTGTATTGAAAGATTCTCTCTAATCATATTTAAAATTTTCTCTACTCAAAGTATTTTAAATCTTTAGGTTTTTTTACTTATTAAAGATTCAAGTTGTATAAATAATTTTCAATAAATTATGATCCTGAAAGCATGATTTCACTCTTCTGAAGTTCCACTGAAGTCCATGTCCATTTTACACATTACTATGAAGGATATTACTTTCATGGGAATTAAACTTTTCTCAAGCCATATAACTTTATGTATCACTTTAAGTAACATTCTGAAAAGTTTACACAGTCATTTTGAATAAAATAACAACTTTCCTATCAGAATTTTACAAAGCTTTTTAATCTTTTTGTCAATACTTTTACAGAGGACACAACTGAAACTCAAGTAAATTTGTTTCTCTACTTAAAAGATCTAAAAAAACAACAGTTCAATCTTCCTTTTCATTTCTTTGATTCTAGGACTTTGCTTTTGACTGAATAAGACGAAAGATGAAACATTTAATATAGAATTTTATACCTTAGTGTAATGCATATGACTTCAGAGGATGTAAAACTCAAAATGACCTATTCTTCTCAATGTATTAGAACATTAATTCTTTTATTTCATTATAGTGGAGTCCATTAGAAATTTAAGAATAGCAAAAGCAGAAACAGCCAAGACAGAGACACAACTCAGGCAGTGTCCCTGGAGTTTGCCATTGAGTTTGCTAATGACAGTGGGAGCTGAGGGCTGACTCCACCTCCAAGCTGGAGCACACTCTCCTGCACCACCTGTCCATAGCAAGGCAAGCAACCACCCACAATGGACATGTGAGCCAATTAAACACGTTCTCAGAGCACGTGAAGCATGCTTATCATTCTCTTCAACATCAGCAATTTTACCATCACATTTTACCCAATTTATCTTTTGCTAAGATGTTAAATTCACTTCCCCAGAAATACTTGACACAAATTATAACTGGTGTTTCTCAAGATATTCCCAGAGTATTATCTCCTGGCATTCTGTAAGGTTTTCAGAAGCATGTGTATATATAATTTACAATAGTAAAAAGTTTTTACTCAAAAATATTACAGTAACATGATCTTAAACGTCATCCAAACCACAACTATCAATACCACTACAAATAAAGTGACAAACACTAAGTTTTCCAACATTGAATAAATTTCCATATATTCTACCTCTACCCCAATTATGAAAAGGGACCCCCATGAATATGCTTTTGCTATGATGAATTACAATCTCAACTAATAGATTTAGTCTGGAAAATACAAAGAAATGGAAACATGTTTTTGGCTCTTTCATTTTTAATGTACAGTACATAAGAAAAATGCTTCAACTGATAATTCTACCTATATAAAAGGTAAACCACCTATATTAGATGTTTCATCTATATACTTTTTCTAATACCAAATTCTGATCTAATTGTTCAAACAAAAATTTTGCTACAAATGTTCTTCTAAATCTGTACGACTTGTGTGTTACTTGGACCAGGTACTGACTCAATTCAAAGTTTATAGCAATTTCAAAGGATCAGCAACACTGGCTTTATATAACTGAGTCTATAGATCTGAGGATTACCCTAAATCTCCAAGATCTCAAGCTAAAGAGACAGGTCGTATACACAAGTTTTCAAAAATGGAAGCAAATGGATGGCAAGCACTAATAACCTCAACAGGGAAATACATTATAACTCCATCCACAGTTCAGTTAGGTCAGTTAATGACAATCACATACTAGGCAATGGTTCACAATTGCTAAGATTTGTAGAATGTCTCCAGAATTTTTCTCTCCAGGAATTTTAAATCTGTTTCACAGGACATTTGGAAAACATTATGTTGAAAAATGATGACACTCATACTTAATAAAAATGATGGCAAATTGAAGAGTTTTGCCATTAGGAAAAACAAAAAATAAAATCCTTTATAAACCAGATTAAAGAAGCCATACTATTAGGAGAAAAATTAGAATGCCACAATTTTGTGGCACTTCTTATAAAATTAAAATACAAGTATTTCAAAATATAGTCTGTAGTATGTAGATAAGGGTTTACTGGAGAGACAATTCCAGTGGGACTTACACTTTCTTGAGAAATTTCAGTTTAAATTTGGCTTCTAACTACTCATCATGTTGTAACTATATCAAGGACCCTGAAACCAAAGACTTGTAGAGGCAAACTGGAGTGTATGCATGTGTATATCTGTAACAAAGAAGAAAGAATTACATGTATTTCAGGAGTTTTCAAAGCTACTCATAGAAGAGTCTTCAACTTAGTTGAGCTAATGCTGCCCACCAGCAGTGACATTTCCTGTATGTAGTTGATAAAGCAGTTTCTGTATCTGGCTTATTCAATTCTTTGAAAGTTAAACTGAGGAAAACAAAATTTTTAAAATTTCTTTTACCCAACTATGAACTAGTCATCCACCACTCTGATTTTTTTCATGTAAGGTTCGTTTTTCTTTCTTTCTTTTTTTAACCATATAATCTACCTGCCCTTAAATATTCCCTTTCCCTTAACCTACTAGAGAAATGGATAGCTGTAACTACCTCGGTGAAAATAGTCACAAAATTACTTCATACTCAGAAAGAAAATTCCCATTAAAAAATCCTATCTTCTGAAAGAGAATTCTAATCGCACCTGGCACACTTAAAAACCCAAGATCACTGTCAAATAGGCATCAAAACTTGCTTTGAAATGGAAAAGAGCACATATGTTAGAGCAGGAGAGCTCTGTCTGTGTATCTCACATCTATATAAGGCCTCAGCACTCTTTCCAGGACTGCTAGAGTCATTTCTTACTGCAAACAAGGAGCACCGGAGCAGTAGCAAAGTCTAGGAGCCAGAACTTCCTGCCCCCTTCCTGTTATGTCTGGCTGCATCCTAGGCTTCACCCGCAGTCGTGTTTCACACTGCCAGCGTCCTGTCACTTTAATGCAGGAATAATGGAGACAAACTCTTGTGGGACAATATAAACCTCATTTGCTTCTCTTTTCACATGTAGGAGTAGGACTGTTTATCTGCACCACAGCCTGGATCAATCAGGACAATAAAACAAATTGTGCACTGAAATATGAAGCTTCCTGTACGAGACCTCAGTGGCACCATGTTATTTTCTTGCCTGCTAGGTGCAGGTTATGATTTAAACTCTGCTCTCTAAAGCTTAATTAGAATTTTAAAATGTATCAGAAGAAACTATTAAAAGCAGTTTTGGCTTTGTATTAAAACATTAACATTTTCATAAATTATGATTATTTTTCCTCATGGTTTGGGCTGGATTTACAGAAAGGAAATAAATTTCTTTTTAACAATAAACCTTACTGGATTTTTAAAATTTTAAACTACTCATCTAAATAATAATATTATGATATTTTACAAAATTCTATCCAAAACCTTTCAGTAGCATACAATCTTGAGAAATAAAATGTAAGTCTTCATCATTAATAATAACAGGTTATTTTGGGTGACTTAAATTCTAATTTGGTAAGTGTTATGACTTGTATCTACACAACACTCCCCTCTAACATCTCCCACACACCTAGGTGGGCTTTTGGAAAGTGGTTGCATCACAGGTATGTAGCACCGGGATTCAAGTGTATGGTACTGGAACAGGCCACTAGTTGGATTAACATAGTTCTAGGTGTGGCTGAATGGATTTACTAAAGACGGAAGCCTCCCCCTGGGTGTGGGTGCACCAGCCAATAGGCTGGTAGCCTAGATGGAATATACAGTAAAGGGAAAAGAAAGCCAATGCTCCTGCCTCATGTGTGTCTGCCCTGTGATGGATTATTTCTCCTCTGCAATTCCCCTCTGCTATGCTGCCCTGCCTTGAAACCAGCCTACTCTGGACTGAAGCCTCAACAAACTGTGAACTAAAATAAACCTTTCCTCTTTAACTTGTGGATGTTGTGCACTTTGTCCTAGCAGCGAGGAAGTAACTAAGACAGTAAGCATTATGTGGCTAAACTAAACATTTATCTCTACTGAGACTTTTCTCACACACTGCATATTCACCTTCGCATTTCAAGCTGATAGCTGCTATGTGACTTAAGGTGTTGGCATCACCAAAACTGTAGGGGAAAATACTGTTGTGCTTTTAAGCATATTAACTACATTTACTATTAATCAATTAATTTTTATCTAAATTTAGATAAAAATTTTATCCTTCTCTTTTATCTTTTAGCAAAGATAAACTATCATATGAGGTATATTTATCTAGGATGAAATAATCAAAATAAGGCATAATTTTAGTGCTTGCTCTGTACTCTGATATTGCAGAATTCAAACAGTGCACTTGATCCCTACCCTCAAAGAACTGAAAACATATTAGGAAAAGCTAAGTAACAAAACTTATTGAAATTCACATAACTATTTTAGAGCAGAGTCATAAACGAAGAATTTATGGGGAGGGACAAGTACAACACTGACCCTGCAGTTCATTTGTTTGACCCTGCACTGACCAGGCATTCACTTGTTTGCTTGTTTCTTTTGGTTTCTGAGGCATGGTCTCCTTATAATTGCCCAGCATGGCTGAAAACTAGCCATCTTACACCTTGGCCTCCCACACAGCTGGAATTACAGGCACATCCCACACACCCTGCAAAGCAGGCAGACTATCCAATACAGTCCCCAACAAACTCTAAACAAGACAAGAAACAGGCTTACAAAGTAAGTACACAGGCCACTCTTTTTTGTGTGTAGGACCAGGGACCAAACTCATGACCTCTGTCTTGCCAGGCAGGCACTTACGCTGCTGAGCTAAATCCCTGGGCCCACACAGACTACTCTTATCAGAGAGAAAGGTAGGTCCCCTTGGACAGTAGGAAAACAATTTAGAATTTAGTTACAAATACCTTTTTTTTCTTATTTTTTATTTTCAGTAAAAAAAAAGAACATGCAGGTCATAACCAATGACTTTCAGCAGTAATTTGTAACCAATACTTTTGATGTTTTTTTCAAAACAATCATTGTGTTCTTACTCCTGCCTTTATTTCTCATGACTCTGAATAACTAAAATTATAATTCCCTGTGGAAACATCTACCACACTTTCCTCAGGAGGATCAAGGCATTTAGTTATCCTAACAAAGCTTGTACAATTAAAATAAAACAGCAGTTTATATGCACACTTCGTTCATGATATAATACTATTCAGTTCATCAATACCAATACAATTTCAGTTTGGAAAACCATTTTTTTCTTTTCACTTACCATCAGGATTTCGATCTGTCCATCAGAGACAATGCAAAAATGCGTGGGAGAGGAAAAAAATGCAACAAGTTATCCACAATAAATTTGTTACAAAAAAAATTTAACATGTCTGCTTAAAATACAAATTAATACAGTTGAGAGACTTTGAGATGATGTAAGTGCCCTCCAGTAAACACAGAAACGTCCTCCCCACTGGAGAGTCCAACGCGAGTAAGTGAAACTCAGTGCTGGACTTGCACTTCCTCTCCCAGGAGCCTATGAGTGTAGTCTAGAGTAAATGCAGCAACAGAGGCAAAGACATATGATCCAGCCAGACACTAAAACATGCAGTATGTAAATGGCATTGAGTATTAAGAAAAATAAACCTGAGAGAAAAAGACCAAATACAAAATATTTCTACTTACTCTTGCTTGAAATAATTTTAGTACCTACTACTATAGAGTAACGTTTGGTGGGTTTTTGCAGTTTGTCTTAGTACTCTTTTATTTTTACATACTTTTTCAATATTTATTTATAATCCACTTTCAGTCAATGAATATCTGTGCTCTCTAGTTCAGCAATAACTTATTATCTTTTAATTCTATCCACAGAAAAGCACGATAGCTATGGTATGTATAACCATAAGCTCACAAACTAATTTTACAATTCTCATGTATTTTAAGCATTTTGTCTACTCACAATTACCAATTTCTTTATTTTAAATTTATATTTAACCCTGTGTTGCTAGCCTTTCTTGAAAATAAATGAGAGAATTACTTAAGATGTCAGCAGTCTCTACAACTGTATACTCAAGGAGTACCAAGTAAAGTGTAATAATTCCTGACTACCACAATGTTCAATTAATGATAAAAAGATCTACGGATTTTAGCCAAACAACTCAAAGCAAAATAAGATTGGAAACCTTAATGTTCATTTCAGAAATACTCAACCAAGAGCTCCATCATTCCTTATGAACTTTTATTTCCTCCCCTCCCCTTCCCCTCCTCTCCCACTCCCTCTTCCTCTTCTTCCTCTTCCCCTTCTCCCTCTCCTTCTCCTTCTCCACTTCCCTCTCCTCCCCCTCCTTCATCTTCTTCTTCTGTCCTTTTGAGTCAGGGTCTCACTATGCAGTTCAGGCTGGTCTTGAGCTCACTTTGTAGCCCAGGCTGTTCTTGAACTCTCAACAATCCTCCTGCCTCAGCCTCCCAAGCGCTAGGATTACAGGCCTGTGCCACCACACCCAGCTTTTATTTCTTACTGAAGCCAGTTTTATAAATATTATTTAACATTAAAAGATTTGTTTAACCCCAGATTTTAAAATATGATAAATAGTTAAGTATCATTTCCAGCTAAAAACAAATTTTAATACAATTCAAAGCCAAATAACTGATGAAGCAAGAAATTTCTGAATGCATACTTAAGTTATACAGTATCAGAAGACATAGAATTCTCAGTGAATAAGAGAATTCATTTACAGCAAGAACAGAATTACATTTATGAAAAACAATGCCAAATATGCAAATAAGCATAAATGGAAGATCAGTAAGTCATTTTTAAATCTTTTAAAACGAAGAAAACTGAACAAAAATGCTTCAAAAACACAAATACAATATTTATAATACTTTATCACCCACTCTACCTTTAAAAGTTTTTTTAAAAAGAGGTAACAACAATTAATTCTTATTTTCTACAAATCAACCAATGTCAAATGCTACTAGGAAGAATTCATAGGAAAGAAAAACTTTGGACTCAACTCAGTTGAAATTTATAATAGTTGAATCTCTTCTGGACTAAACACACATTTTAAACTAAAGAGTTTATTCCAAAAATATAAACCAAACTTTAATGATATGTTCTTAAATATTTTAATATGTAAGATACTAAGGAGTTTTATTCAGTCATTAAAAGTATCTAAAACCCTGAAGACTTGAATACTGCTTTAATGTTAAAATAATCCATACTATTCTTGTTGTTGTTACTGAGATTAGCCTTTTCTTTAGTTTGAATAAATAATGTCACATTTTCCTAGTAGAAGTAAAAATATCAGATTTGCTACTAACAAGAGAAAATCAAAGTTTATATATGGAAATCAGCTAGCCAGATACATCAATGACTCATAATACATAAAAGCAATCAGAAAATACAATTTTTAACAATAGAAAAATATTTCAATTTAATTATATTTTATATTGTGTTTTTCCTCCATATACACATCATCGTTTAACTCATAACTCTGATAACTTAAAGGAATAAATGGGCTCATAGATTTGTTAACAATTGTGTGTTTACCTGTGGGTCTGGAGTAAGAAACAACAGCATTTCCTTCCAGTTCAGATGGTGTGTAACTTCTCTTTAAATAAACCGAAAAAGCTACCTCTCTAGTCGTCTCTGGGGCTATAAGAAAATTACAAGCAATATAAATTATATCATCAAGGCAAATGTTATTAACAACAGTTAGTAAAGCATACACTATGTGCCAGTACTGTCACGAGCACTTTAAGCAGAGTCTTAAGCACAGAATCTTCTACACAAAACTGGTGCAACCACTGTGGAAATCAGTATGGAGATTCCTCAAAAAACTAGGATTGCAAGTCTCATTCAGTCCAGCTATTCCACTTCTGGGTATATTCTGAGAAAAACTGAAAATGTTGTGCCACATGATATATGTGCACCCATGTTTATAGCAGCACAATTTGTAATGGCTAAATCTTGGAAACATCCTAAATGCCCAACCAGAGAATGTATAAAAAAGATGTATTTGTATATAATGGAATATTACTTAGCTATAAAAAGGATAACCTTGAGGCTTTTATAGGTAAATGGATGCAACTAGAGACCATACTCTTAAGTGAAATAAATCAAACTCATATTTATAAATATTGTATTGTCTCCCTAGTATAAAAAAATAAAAATTAAAAACTGAACAAGTAATAAGAATCAAAATGTACAATAGATATTGTGATAGTGAAAGGGAAAGAAAGTGCTCAAAAAAAAGAACAATGGGATAGGGAAAAGGAGAAAAGGAAGAAAGAAAAGATTATATGTATGTAGGGACACATATATAAATGTATGTATGTATATGTATACAAGATAGATAACTATACTACTAATTCTCTGTTAGTTCATCAAAAAGAATAGTTTGTCCTGCCCTTGTTTGTTTGATCTTTTTTGTGCCTAGATCTTGTAACCTGGACAACTACTTCTAAAATAACAATATGCAATATATTAATTAGTGTTAATTTCCTACTATTTTATTAAAATTCTGTATCATGTCTATTATTTTTTTTGTTTTGCTTTTTAAAATAAAAAGTCTACACAACGGAACCTTATTAAGAGTTGCTATTTACAACATGTCCACGTCTACTATTTTAGACACTGTCATGGAATCTAATAATTTTCCAATTAAATCTTCAAGACAACCCTGCAGTAGAGATAATATTCTTTTTGCCAATTAATGTAACTATGGTTTAAGTGGCAGTAAAACAGTTTACCCAAAATTATACATCAGTAAGTGGTAGAGTTACATTCAAACTCAGGCCAAACCTAAAACTAATATTCTTTCTTTAAATGAAGAAAGCCTTTCAAATTACACTATTTTAAAACAGTAATAGGCCCAACTACTATGAAAAAGCACTTATAAATATGTAGTACTAAAAAATAATTAATTGAATGTCTATGCTTTTTACTTGCAGAGAAAATACAAAGAAACATGAACATTGGTTTCAGAAAAAATTTGTTTTCAGTATTTAGACAGAAAAGTAACCCTGAAATAAACACACTAATATTATTCCTCTGAAAATCCTTGCACCATGGTAAACTTCAAGCCACAATAAAAACTCACCCATGAAGTCAAAGCTGAAGTGATCACAAGTCAGTGCTAGCGGTGGCTGCACATAGACTGACAATTTGACTTTCTGCAGAGCCAGTCGGCTCTGCAGTAGAACCTATGGGAGCACAAAGTGTTATTAATAGAAAATTATATTTATCCAAATTTAAAGACTTTTATAACTACTTAAACATCACCAGAAAATAATTAGAAAAGCCAAGATAAAATGATGAGCCACAAAAAAAATATAACTTTAATGGGAGATTAAAATGTTCTACAAATTAGCAAATGGGCAAAGGAGGTGAACAGATTTTTCTACAGAGAAGATATAAAGAGGGCCAATGTATACTGCAGTGATAATTGGTGTCTTTATTCATTAAGGAAAAACAAACCAAAACCACAATGATTTACCACCATACAGACACTGAAACAACTGAAATCAAAAGGGCAGACAACAGATGTCAGCAAGGTGCTAAAGGAGCTAGAGGCTCCCACAGTGTTAGTGAGGAATGAAATGGTACAACCACTGAAGAACAGATTGGCAGTTTCTTTAAAAATCTAAACACAAATTTACCATACCACCTCACAATCCCATGGCAAAAGAAATGAAAATGTAAAAAAAAAAGAAAAAGAAAAGAGAAAAGAAAAAAGAAATGAAAATGCATGTCACTCAAACATTTGAACAAATGCCCACAGCAACATTATTCCTGATAGCCAAAGAGTAGAAACAATCCAAATGTCCATCATGATGAATGCATAAACAAAAGTGACACATCTAATATAATAAAACAGTATTCACCAAAAAAAGAGAAAGACATGAAGCATCCATGCATGCTACAACATATGTGAGCCTTGAAAATCTTATGCTAAGTGAAAGAGGCCAGTCACAGAGAATCACATATTATATAATCCTATTATTTGAAATGTGTAGATCAGGTGAATCTATAGAAAAATAGATTAGTAGCTGCTTTCAGATAGGACAGATGAGAATGGCGGCTAATAGGGATGGTATATCTTTTACTGGAGACAAAAACTAGGTTGTAATGATGGTTCCCCAATTCTGCAAATAAACTGAATGTCACTGAAGTGTGTGAGTCATGTGGTATGTGAATTACATCTCCATTATTCTGTTTTAAAAGTTCTGTCAAAAGAAAACTCTTCCCTCATGGCTACTGAATAACTACATCAAGAAATAAATGTGTTCATTCTTTTTTCACATATAGTTACACTGTCATGACACATTTATCTAGCATCAGTACATTTCCTCTTAAGTTACTCTCTTGTGATTGCCTTACTTAATGGATTTACACCACTCTACATATCTATCTAAGCACTGCATTTTCTTCCATGGCTTCTCACAAAGATAGATGACATAACCAGTTCTAGAAAATACCAAAGAATAGTGACACTGACCCATGCATTTCTAAAGTAGTCGTTTTTCCAAATTACTGCTCCTGCTTAATGATGCTAAGAAAATCCTCCAAGCTCAACAGGAATCACTGCCTAAGTGCTCAGGGGTAACAGTTCGCGTGGGGAACAGGGTGAGAATGGGCTCAGAAAGCCAGGATTTCTCACCCTCACCAGAAAAAGAGCCTCAGCTGAAGCCAAAACATGAAGGATCTTCACTGGACCCATGCTACAGTGTTATTTTTAGGCCATCAGAGAAAAGCTTAACCGCCTGACTTGCATTGGACACGCTTTCCCTTTGGATTTGGTCTCCTAGAAGTTCCAGCCTCCTTAGTCTCTTTGTGACGGTGCATGACTCATGTGTTAAAATAACAGTCACCAGTTTCAGTAGGGTCACCAAACCGAGTCAGAATCTCTAAGGCAGACCCAAGTACCGAATAGTTTCACAGTAGCCCCCCATCCCAGTGACTCTTACACCCAGGAGTCACTGGCTGATTAAGCCTCTTCTGTGTGGTATCTTTGCTCTGGGGCAGGTCAGGCTACTGACTAGATTCTGCTATACAAGATAGTCATCCTAACATTAACAGACACAGTGTAATTTTCTTATTTTTAAGAAAAGTACTTCTAAATTTTCTCTTCAGTAAAATGCATGTATCACCTATTCCTTAATTATATAGACATATATATGTATTAATTTAAAATGTACAAGAATTTGCAACTGGACTGCCAACCTTATATATAGTAAGTGTATTAATTTTAAGTCAGCATTTTATACAACTTAAAAACAGATTAAACATAAAAATTTTGAGCTGCAAAGTAAAAATTTTTTAAAAAATTATTGATGCAAACAAATATGATAAATACAGTAAATTAACAATAAATCACTGGTTTACTTTGTAAATATTTGTAGCACAATAGAAAATTAGCAAGTCACAAACAAAACTTCCTCAATGACATCTGACAGTGCTGTGAATAGCATAACATCTTGAAAAGAAAAAAAACATACAAGTGGTTCAAACAACCTTCTTCCAAATAGCTAGTCCACTAAACAGAACAAAGTTTAAGTATTTTACTACTGACATATGATAGTGCTGGTCTCTATGTGTACTTTAAATAAAATTAGTAAAAATTAATCATAGCCTTCAATAATCATGTAATCATGCTAATAAGTCACTTCAGTGCATTATCCATTTCACCTTCACAACAGTGTGAAGCAAGCACAGTCAACACCATTCTACAAAGAGAGCACTGTGCTTCAGAGTGGCACTGTGCTTCAGAGTGGCCAAGTAATTTGTCCAAATCCACCGCATTACAGTTTATCTGCTGTATGCCAGAATTCAGGGACCGCAACTTTTCCACCAACTGTGTTTAAATCTCAAATAAGTTTACAAATGACAAAGGATCCCCATTTTCAGTTTGAAAATAGAAATTCAGAGGTAAAGACTGGAAATAGAAGTTTGGAGGTAAATAACATGTCCAAGACCACTGAGACAATAAAGAGCTGAAAATAGTGATCAGAGTTCTATTTTCAAAGCAAAAATGAAAACCCATTAAAACAGTAACAAGCTGCTTGTAAAGGAAGAGATATTCTGAACCTGTAAGTATAATGATGTCTACTTAGACACAACTACACAATTTTAAATTGTTACAAAGGGATTTGTGTTTGGTTTAGATGCACAATTGTGATAGTTCCCCTATATAGACTTACTGAATCCCAACAATGTTCTGGGCAGTTATAACACAAGAATCAAAGAGATGTGACAAAAATAACTATGGTAACAAAGGATAGCTGTGCTTGAGCCAAAAAAAGAGTTAAAAACTTGGCTAGATCATAAACCTCCATTTTAAGAGGAAAGTAATTATAGACTATTAAGAAAATATAAAATGTTAATACAAGAACTTTCCATGCTACTTTCTTCTTCTAACAAAATAAAATATAATCCTTAGGAAATATAATACCAACTTTTTATCCCAGATATATAAATATGACTCAAAAGACCAGGTACAAGCAGCCACTCTACCCTGCTGCCTGGAATCAACGGTCACGTGTCACGCACACATACTCAGCATAGCCACATCTTCATTCATTCAGAACAGATGAAATTTTTTTCTCAATTAACAGAACTTTTTATGATGGAAACTTGCATGGTTATACATGTTGGCTGCTACTGTTACAAAAGGCCATAAGGGGAGAGATTTCTAGCAGAAATTTGTATAGAAACTGTCAGACAAGCTCAGGAAACCACTGTGTCTGCAGAGTCCAGCCAGTTCATGCAACCATAGTATCCTGCATTTTTTCCTGCTTTCACAGCAGCAATGAGAAAGAGCAATGCCTTGGGCATTTTCAAATACAGTAAATTTCAGTAATGGAGGAGAATTTTCAGCAATGTCCTGCCATAATTTTAAGGCGGCTAGGAAAGTCAAAGAACTGCACAAAAGGAAAAGTGTGTTTACCTGTAGCAGTATCTCCTGGCTTGCCAGGCTTGGAGAGGGCAGCATAAGCAATGTTATCTGACTTAGGCACAGGATTTCTCTTAGCAATTTATTACAGTGTATACCTGAATTATTTTGAGTATGTGCCTGAACAACATTATACATTGGTATGAAAGAGGTTTCCCGACACAAAAGTATGGATCATTCCTGGAACTCGGCAGTTATTTTTTCCCTTAAGTGTTTGATTTCCTGCCACTAATACCTTCAGAGACACAGAAGCATTAATGAGACACAGCATTTAATTGGATGGGGGAAGGGAAACTGGGGAAAGACCACCCTTGTTTCCAGTGGCAAGAATTCAAAAAAAATTAGCTTAGGAAATTGTAACAAAACTGGATTCCCTTCAGCTCAACCCAAAGATCTTCACACTTGGGCCACCTGCTGGGCTGAGTGGATGTGAACACAATTGATGTGAACTGTGCTCTGTTGAGCTCTTCCAATGTCAGCAGCCCATAGTCTAGGAAAATAGAAAGCCTTGTCCAAGTTTTGACTAAGCAAATCGCCAAAATCCACAGCTTTTCCTGGCTTCTCTGGTCTGTGCAGTGATAAGTATTTCAGCTTAATAACATGCTGACCGATTACCATACTTTAATCTAAATGCCTTCAGAGGGTTCAGCATTTGATTTCTAGTTCTAAAATTCTTCAGTGACAGACCTAAAAGTCTTAACCAAAACCACATCCTTCATATTCTATTTTTCCAGAATCATGAATTTGTCACTACTGTACTTTGTGGCTTCTTCATTTAATACTTTTTTGCTATAAATATATCCATTTAGAGTTAATGTTATGGCAGATAATTGGCTGGGAATTCCATTCAAACACACACATAACCACACATGGCAGAGTGGTATTACTAGCCTTCATGCTCTTCCCAGTATCATTTCACAGTCTTCCCCACATGACACCTACCATCAACTAGCTGGTCTGTTATGAATAAGGATGACATGATTTCTTGATCAGATTTAGAATCTTAACTTTACTTCTAGAACAAAAGCCTGATTCATATTACACATTTAAATAAAGCTAGAAGACAGTTATAATAATTGTTGCTATTATATGCATATTACTATAAATGCAACTCTGAACTTTATATTTGCAGATAACAATGAAGGTTTTGCATTTACTACCCACAGCTGAAGAAAACTTAAAGTTCCAAGCGTTTATTTTACTTTTCAATAAACTACTGCCAGGGTAGCAACAGTGACAGATGTGATGAAATATGTAATAAGGTATACACATTACCATGTAAACCTGGTACAATACCTTCACTGTGATAGAAGGGACGAGGTCAGTTCCAATGTCAGCATCAATGGCTTGCTGTAGACACAGAATTGAGAAGGGAAGGGAGGAAAGTGTGATTTCAATATTAACCACCAAGAAGTCAACCCAGTGGTACAATATACACTTCCCACTGACAAGCAGAGAAATAACTATAAAGGATTTATCCCAAGTGACACACTAAAAGTCAATGTGTTTCATCTATGGAAACCTAACAGTGAGTCTCATTAGCATGTACCATGAGTATGTGTTAACAATCTAGTAACTAAAATGAACTAAAAATATTTTACAAGTTATCAAAAAGAGTCATTGCAGCGTTCTGGATGCCTTTATGTGGAAGGCTATAAGCTAATCTTCAAAACTTACAACTCAAAAGATAGACATTTTATCCATCCTTTATAATTTCCAATTTACTTGAATGCTAAAGCTATTAATTTGTTCTTATATTATGAGGAATAAGCTTTCTCCTTGTATTTTCTAGCTAAATATTATGCCATTAGTTTAAGCGTTTATATATTTCAGTTCCCAAAAGATATGTCTTATTCAGATTGGTAAGAATCTAAAACACATAATTAATGACACAGAAATTGAGTGGCCTTACATCTATAAAATGAAAATGGGAATGCATTTTCTCTACAGTGCACATCATAAATTAATTTAATACACTCTCTTTGAGCATCAGCTTGGGTTACTTGGTGCCAACTGCTACTTCTCATAGAAATCATAGTACAATATGGCAAATATACCTTATAACTTGGTACAACAAGAGTGGTACATTGACAGGGAAAAATATTCAATCTATGATAGAATAAGACCATGGGGTAACATATTTTCTAATAACATCCATTCTAATGCAAAATTACAATTATAATGTCTATGTCCAACCAATGAATCAGATCCACTCCACTATTTGGAACTTATTTTTACTAAGAAAAACTAAGTCACTTCTAAGCAATGGGACTCATTAGGATGTAATGGACAATAGCAGAATGGAGAGTAGAGAGAGATACAGGTTCTGTTTAGGGTTCGACAGAAAAATCATATCTGATTAAATTCTAATGTAGTTGCTCAGTCAGTCAAGAAAACATAACAGCAACGCTTGTCTCCACTACAAAAGATGTCCTTCTCAGTTAAATTATATTTCTGCTTTTGAGATACATGCTTTCATAACAATGACTCAAAATAAAATATTAAACCAGGCTTTTTGCTCCAGTACCATGCAGGGTATGTTTCACATGAAGCTGCCACAGATCTAGAAGAAAAACCAACATCTCCTGTTTCCTCCTCTTTTCAATTTATATCTAAATACCTAGATCTTTAAATACTGCTTTGGGAACATCAATGATAACCAGAGAGAAATAGCTTTAAGAAGACATAGCACCACAACTGCATAAATTGTTGGGCTAAAGTCTTCCAGTGGGATGAATATGATACACTTTAAAAATCTCTCAAGGGAAAAATAGCAACCCAGGGAAGATGAAGCTAGACAGAGTCACCTAGTAAAGAGGAACCAGTGCATCAGGTTACCAGCAGGAAAATATACATTACAACAAAGCACTTCCACATAAGGCCTTTTGCTACAAAAACCAAGAGTTCCCCTCAAAAACAGAACAGGAATTCCTTCCCAAACAGCCATTGCTTAAGAGAAATGAAAGAAAGAAAGAAAGAAAGAAAGAAAGAAAGAAAGAAAGAAAGAAAGAAAGAAAGAAAGAAAGAAATTTGTCATCTGGCTAAGCAGAAGTACTTCCCTAAGACTGCTCCCTCAGAGAGCAGGAGAACTGATGAGTGCTAAGGAGCAAGTCCAGAGCAGGGCTGCACTATGTGACCAGCCAGGTGACTTCTCTCTCATACAGAGGTCAATCTTTTCAAAGCATACCAGACTTACCACACTAAAATAATGGAGATGTGATCTTCATACAATTTGGATGAGCTATTTACACTGAGATTAATCTTTGAAGACTCATGACTACTTATGCTCTCATACTTAAATATCAGTGACATGTACCAGGCAGATTTATATGACAGGAATCATAAATATGGCAAAATGAGAAACTTCAATCACTTCCCTAACCTCATCAACTTCAAGCACAGACACATACAGTTAATAAACTTTGCTCAAACCTCAGGCCAGACCAAGAGTCTCACAAGCCAACAGCCCAAGCAGTACTTACAAAGAACAAACAAGGAGATGGACTTATGCCAAAAACAGTACCCCTTCCCCTTCCCCTTTCTGTTTTACTTAGCACCCATTATGTGATAAACACCAAGGGTACAAAGGTGAACAAGACAAGTATAAGGTGTAGGTACTGGTATTTTGATGATGATTCCAGAGGATGTAAAAAGTAATTTAATGATGAAAATGATGATAATTTGTAACAATGCAACAAAATATATTTTATTCTTACTCCCATTTTGCAGATAAGAACATTATTTTGGGTCATGTAGACAGAAATTAAGGGAAAAATAATCCCTGGAGCAACTACTTATACTTTTAAACTACTCTACCATGGTCACCACAAGGCATTAAAAAAAAACATAAATCATCAGTCCCTGCATTGGGCCATTAACAAGCATTATTTCATTGAACCTTCCATACAATCTTGTGGGGTGGCTGTTATATATCTGGGTTAAGATGATCTCAATACTATGGTGCTGACGAGTTTTCTTTCTTTTCAACAGGTAGACTCAGAACAAGAACAAGAAGCTTTTTTATTGCTCCCCTCACTTCTTTTTCAAACAGAAATCCTGCCAAAAAGCTCCTTATTGGCAAGATGCAGAGTATTTAAGCTAATACATCTTTATCCCAATTTAAAATATGTAAATACACCTACAGATACTGAATCAAAGTTCGGAGAAACCGTGGCAAAAACTCTTAAGTCATCTTCTCTCTCAGTCATCGGCCAAACACCTGCAATTTAAAAAACATATATAGGTGTGTATGCTTAATAATATGTTTAATAAACATATACAGGTATGTATGTTTAATAATAAAGTAAAACTTTTAGTTTACATTTATTATTTAAATATTTGTCTTTAGCATATAGCAACCTCAGAAACTCAAACTGAAAAAAATTAATGTATTACAACTAGGCATAATGGCACAAGCCTATAATCCCAGCATTCAGGAGGCTGAGGTAGGAGGACTGCCATGAGTTAAAGGCCAGCATGGGCTACACAGTGAGCTCAAAGCCTGGAATACACAGAAAGACCCTGCCAAAAAATACTTAATGTTTTAAAGAATTAAAAACTTGATACTATTTCCCACCATAATATTACAAAGAAAAATTATCTGTTTTAAAACATAGTTAAGACTTGAGCCACTGACTCATGAACGTTGGTAATTTTTTTTAAATCTCAATAGATTTATTAATTTAAAGTTAGGGTAGGCTAATAGGATAAATAGTATATCAGTGAGTGCTCACTAAAGAAACATTTAATATAAGATATACATATAAACATTATCAGGATTTACAAGGTAGGCTTACAATGGCTGCCTGCAGAGTCAGGTGTGGAATTATGCAAGAAGGCTGTCTATGTGCTACAGATCTGAAGGATCCAATCAAAGATTGAAGGCCTGGAGCTCACTGTACTGTCCTTAGCAAGTCCGTATCAGGAAGTCAAAGGGTTTGTGCTGGAAAACTGAAGCATCTGCACTGGAACCCAGGAGATGAACATCCAAGGTAAAGAAACATTGGTAATTTTAATGCTCTCTCCTTTACTATTAATGAAAGCCCCAATTAGGACAACTCCTTTAAAGATAAGTTGGCTTTCATTATAAGCATATAAAACATACATATCCTATGATTTAACAATTCTATTTCCAAGAATTTATCCAATACTCATAGACATACCCAAGGAGATTCTGTTATTATTTTTTAAAATTAAAATAAACACCTTAACTATTGAGAAATGGTAAAATGAAATGAAATATTTGTGAAAAACCAACTACATAAACCTGAATGCTTTGTAGAATACACAACTCGAGTTTTTATCACAAAAACTTACTCATGTTAATTGTGTAAATCAATGAGTTTCATTGTGATGCTTCCATATATGCATACATACAAAGTCTGAAACAAATGTCTTGTAAGGAGTGGACCTAGCATCTAAGGTGGAAGGACAGCCTCTTTTCATTGTCTGTGCAGTCACTTCCATCTTAATCACTTTCACCACATGCACTACTACAGTCTGGATACAACCTGAGTCTCCCCACAGATGCCAGGCTGGGAGCTTGGTCTCCAGGGAGGTGTTAAGGCCAAGAGGACTTTAAGAGATTGGGCCAGCTGAGAGGTCCTCAAGTAACTAAAGGCACTGCCCTTTGAAGGATAATGGAGCTCTTGTGGGAAACTGGTAAGCTCTTGTAATATGGCAGTTGTTAAAATGGCAGGACTGCCCCACCAGTCCCACATTTCTCTCTTTCTTTGTGACCTCTCTCCCTTACACAATCCCCAGCCACTGTGATACCATCTGCCCTGAGGTCCTCACCAGAAGCAAGCAGATGCTGGTACCATGCTCTTAATTTTCCAGAACTGTGAGCTAAGTAACCTACTTTTCCTTATAAAGTACCTAGTTCTAAAAGCATTAATTACAACAACAAAAAGCAGACTAATCTACACATGCTGTTTTCATAATTTTAAATATATGTGTTGCATAGATACTACAAACAAGTATGTTACTTGTTAATTACTTGACATGTGACATGAAGAGCTCAGAGGAAGAAAGATTTATTTTGACTCACAGTTTCAGGAGATTCAGTCCATGGTTGGCTCTAAGACAGAAATGTCATGGCAGAAGAGCACAACAGGGGACAGCTGTTCACCTCATGTGAGCCAGGAAGCAGAGACATGGTGAGAGAGCCGGAAAAGTAGGAACTAGGAAATAAGTATGGTCCTGAAAGTCATACCTGCTCACCAGCTCCCTCCAAATGAGGCCCTCTCACTGGAGCTTCTCTTTCTCTCATTCCCTGTCTCATCATTGAGTAAATTCATCCACCAATGAAGTTAATGCCCTCAGGTCCTATTACTCCTCTGATCTCTGCTGCGTTAGAGATCAAACCCTGGGTCCATGATACTTTGTATTTAAACCATAACAAAAAATAATGGAGATACTAAATAAATAACATAATTTATATTTATGCACATATATATGTGTGTATGTATACATGCATATGTGACACACCTACATCAAATAACTGGCTGCCTACCCAACATCCATTCTTCCTCCCTCTTTGTGGCAGAGTCCTAATTTTGTTGCAGTACTCAACTCCACCTCAGAGAAAACCACCTCTTCTAGCCTTCAGGGTCAAGCCGATTACAGTTGTTCCATCTTACTCATATTGGTGGTTTTTGGCATGCACATGAGTATTACTCCTGACAAAGCAGAGGTAAAGAAAGTTGGGGAAGTCAGCACTGGCACAAGCTTCTGGGAAAATGGTTCCTTCCTATTTTGAGAGAGACTTTGGAGAAACAGCCCTCTTCCCAGAAATCGTATCTTCATTCAAAACCTGGAACTACTTAGGTCACCTTGTGACCATGAAGAAACATTCCTACACTGAGAATAGATAACTAAAGTCAGTGATGTCACATGAGTAAGATATTATCTTAGTTACTTTTCTCTTACTGCTGAGACAAAATACCTAACACCCAAAGTTAAAGGGGTAAGGTTTATTTAGCTCACAGTTTGTAGAAGTTTCAGTTTATAATCAGCTGGCTCCAAGGCAGGGTGGCACATGGCAACGGGGAACCGTTCATGGTGGCAGAAGACAGCAATAGCAGCAAGAGAAAGAACTTTTCCCAATGGCCAGAAGCCAGCAAAGCAACAAGAGACCTTAACAGTATTTTTCTGTCCCTTTTATACTCTAGGCTACCAGGATTAGGATGATGCAAAACCAATCAGTGGACTGATTCAGTAATTGCCCAATCTTAATCTCAGCATTCCACAATGAATCAATCACACACTCTAAATCCAGTCACCTCTAAAAAAAACTCCATCTATGACCACAAGAGGCACTGAGAGAACATCTAAATAGAGCTATAACATTCTCTCCCTATCCCCCCACCTTGCCCAAAGACTCATGTGCATCCCTTTATCCAAAAAGCATTTAGTCCATCTCCAGGAGTTAGCCAAAGTCCTATCATTTTCAGCACTGCTGAAAAGTCTAAGTCCAAAGTCTCCTCTGAGACAAGGCAAACTCTTAGCTGCAAACCCCTGTACAAATAAAAAGGCAGTTTAACACTTTCAACATACAATGGCATAAGATAAACATTACTATTCCAAAACATACAAAGAAATGAGAATACAGATGAGAATGGGAATACAAAGGAATGTGACCAAAGCAAACTCAAAATCCAGCAGGGCAAAGATTAAATCCTGCAATTCTGTGTGCAGCATATGAAGTAATCTGTGGTAAAATGTGAACCTCAAAAGGCTATGGCACTGCTGGAAGTTACAGCTCCCAACGGTTTCTCTCTGGGGGTCAGCTCTGCTCCCTCCTTGTTTTCCTCAGGTAATTCATGTTACTGGCTTCTGCAAACTTCTGAAGTCTCCACTGCACCTTCTGCTTCATAATCACAACTTTTCACACTGTCCTTTCAGGTGCACACTGCCTCGCCTCCCAGGCCTTCTTCTAAAATCTGGGCGGAAGCCTCCCTGACCCCACAACTCTTGCATTCTGCATGTACTTCAACCCAGAACCACATGGATGATGCCAAAGTCTGCCATCAGCTGGAGGAGTAGACAAGCTTCCTTTTCTCTTTGCTATAGGAGTCCAATGCCTATGAACCAAATTCAGAGGAACAACTTTCACAGGGCACTGCCATTCTGGAACAGAGTGCTTTGGGGTTCTCTTCTCAAAGCACTCTTTCACTTTTGAGGCTGCAATACTGAAGCTGTAAAGGGTGAGTCCTCCTTCTCCTTCTCCTTATGCCCTCAGGCTATCTTTTCTATTCTCCTGTTCCACCTCAGCAATCAAGATCTCTTCTGTTCTATCTTTGTAGTCCACAGCTTTACTGAAGCTTCCTTTCTGGCCAAACTCAAAACATTTTAAATCATTCTCCTGGCCCCTTTGCTCTTAATTCTCAATAAATATCTGGCTAAAATTCCCCATCAGCAGCCATACAATGGCCACAACATTAGACTGCCTTGAAATTTCTTCTGCCAGATTAATTAGTCTGCTATCCTTAATATTAGTCTCAAGCAAAGTCTCTGGACACAAGAAAAATGCAGATAAACTTTCTGCCAAGCCATAACACATATCATCTGGAGTCTAACAATCAATGCATTCCTTCCAAGCCTGGTCTTTACCAGCAGGATTTCTACCAGCCTTCTGGTCTGAGCTCTGGTTTGTATCTCCCATACAGAACAGCCTAAAATGTTACTACTCCAGTTTTTCAATGGGCATCTCCAAACATTTCCAAACTCTTCCCCTTCCCACAAGCCACATGGCCAGGTAGTGTCACAGCAACACCGCACTTCTCCAGTACCAAATTCTGCCTTAGTTACTTTTCTCTTGCTGTTGAAACAAAATACCCAATATATAAAGTTAAAGGGTATGGAGGTTTCAATCCATAATTGGCTGGCTCCAAGGCAGGGTGAAACATGGTAGAGGTGCAACCATTCATGGCAGTAGAAAACAGCAAAAGCAACAAGAGAGGGACCTTTACATGGTGGGCAGAAGGTAGCAAAACAAGATAACAGCGTCTTTCTGTCCCTTTTACACTCTATCTAGGCTACCTGGATTAGAGAGGTGCTAAATCAATCAGTGGACAGATTTAGTAATCACCCACTCTTAATGGCACCACTGTACCTTACTTTAGATCCATCCACCTCTGAAAAAGTTCCACCTATCAACACATGAGGCTTTGGGAGACATCTGAACACTAGCCATTACAGATGTGTTACAAGAAAAAAACTGTCCAAAACTGTCACACTTTCCTACTAATACTGAATATTTAAAAAGGGAATTTCTAAACCCAATGAGAATAGAAAAGGCAGCTCTTGCCTACCTCATAACCATTCATTCTCCAATTATTTATTGAAAGAAACATAATTTTATTCTAAGCAACAAAGCACTCAGCCAAAATACTTAATTTCCCAGTCTACTTTTTCAGCTTGGAGAGCCCACTGAGATATACATAGGAGCTATTCATATTTTAAACTCCACAAAAGCTCAGTCAGAGGCTGACTCAGCTGCAGATGTGAGGGCAGAGGTTCCAAAGTCATCCTGGACCAATAGCTGAACCTGGGATTCAGGAACCAGAATCCCAGATGACTGTGGAACTGCCAAGCTGATCCCCATCTTCTTCTGTATCAGAAAAAAACAAACCTCTATGCTCTTTTTAAGCTGCCTTATTCAGGTATTCCATTCCATGTAGCCAGCCATAAACTTAAATGAAGAAGGTCACCAAGTTCCAAGGTTTCAGGACTCAGTGGAAACATCAATTTGATCATGCTATAAGACAGATTTCTAATGGGGTACAGCCTTACATACACACCCATGTCTGACTGTTCTCTCCTTCCTGAAGACACAGCTGTGCATAGTGAGTGTCTTAAATCATGCAGTCAGTGCTTCTCACACAACCCAAATGCAAACGATTGTTTAAACTGTATGGAAGCTCCATCTCTAAAAGTTCTTATGACCAGGTACTGTTGACTATAACTGACAAAAATGCCAGGCAAAATTCACACTAATTAGCTGAATATGCAAGTTGCAGAATCCATAAGCCATTCAAAAGTTACTACTATAATTTCATGCTTACAAAATTCATTCCTCATATAATTTATACACATAAAGACAGCTTCAAAACTTTTATTATATTTTATTTTATTAGATAATATATACCATGTGTACAAGAAAATGTACTCTTTAAACTGACTTTAAATTTTGCTGCGATTCCTCCTTTGAAAGCGTTTTTAAAAGCTTGTTAAATACAGGACATAACCCACCAGACTGTCAACCTGTCTTGTAAGTTAAAGCCACTGTACTAAAATAAGTAACATTTGAAGGAGTGAGGTCATCAAAAATTTCAGTTTTAACTTCTCATAATCTGTAATAAAATAATTTGGTACTTTCATATATAATTACAGGTATTTTAATGAACAACATACTAAAGATTTATAAGGGTACAGAATACTAAGCTTTTTTTCCATATCCAGAAATAAAATATTTTATAAGCATCTCTCTTTAAAAAATTTCTCTTTTAGGAATAAAACCAAGGAATGGTAGCAAAAAGAGGAAATACCAAAATTAACTAAACTTTGAGGTAATATAAAAAATGAACTTTGCACTCAAGTCTGGGCTTAACTAGCAGTTATATTGAGCTACACAAAAGGACCAAGGTCCGACAGGTAAAACAAGCTAAACCTTTTCAATCCTGGGCATCACTATGGTGGCCAAGAAAAGACTTTTAGGCCTTTTCTGAGAAATTTCACACACAATTAATGTTAATCAAAGCTCGATCATCAGGCGCTAGCAACAGAACTCAGTGGCACAGCACTAGGTTCAATTCCCACTACTGAAAACAAAATACCATTAGCACACTGCTCATGAAAAGGACAAAACATCAAGATGCAAAATTTGGAGAGAAAAACCACATTACTTAACAAACACTTCAAAATTCAAGCTTCATATATATGCCACTCTTTCTCACTTACATTTTTAAATAAAATGAGACATATTTCCATTAGTCCCAAAAATAATGGTAATATGAACAAAAAATAATTTGTATATTGCAATGTAACAGATCCAGTTCTAACTATTCTTTATCTGACATGAGGGTGCTGACAACAAATAGGCTTTTAAATAATTGGAGGTATTTTAAAGGCCTGAGTTTCATTTGTCCACTTTCAAAATGTCTAAAAGAATGTGTGAAGCCAAAGCATAACAACTCCATTTTTAATATTCATATTTTAAAATATTTCATCTCAATTCCTTAGAACCAGAGGAATATAATCTTGTAGCACAGACTCAAAAATACATAAATCTAGGAAAGTGACTGGATCAGGATTAAGATTGTTTTGGTTGGCTTTTGATGCTCAGTTTCTTATTATTCCTACTTACATTAACATTTCTTTTTATGTGAAAGTAGTCCATATTTTTTTCTCATTTAAAAAATACTTTTACCTGACCTTGAAATGAGAACTTTAAGTAATGCTTTTCATATGTTCAACTCAAACTGCTGGATTGGTGTTTTGTTTCTCCTTTTAATTTACAATAAAATTATACCCTTGTGATTCTCAAAGTAGGATAATATTGAGTTATACAAAACTCAGGAACTGAAAATATCATCAGTCTCTGAGTCATTAGAATCAACATATCACAGGCTACACTCCATTTGGTGGGCTAATTAACTCCAAACATAAATTACATCACTAAGCTGCAAATTATTACATTTTTAGTAGCAAAGTAGTAACTCATGTGTCGCTTTGGTTTCTTTTAAAAGAGGCAAGTAAATATTTTCAGGGATACTAGAAATTAATAAATGACCACTCTAAACTTTAATGTTCCTCCTATAGCCAAAAACCACTACCCAAAGACGTATTTTTGTTGTTGTTCTTAGAGTTTAAAGAATAACGCTAGACAGGGCCATCTCCTGAAATACAAATGCATGCTTTCAACATGTTTTTCAGAAGACATATATACAAAGTTCACACTAAGACTAAAGGACAACACTGCTTCTGCACTGTGACTTGAATGAAGCCTGGGGCAGAATACGACCCAGTGAGTATACAACATCCCCTACACATAAGACAATGTGAACTTCACAGTGAACACTAAAATTGAATAATGAAAATCCACAGATGTGGTACCTTGTGATTTAACATCTTTGATGATTTTCTGAAGTTCTTTCAGCTCTACATCAAGTTCTTTGTAGTTTAGTTCTCTAGATTCGACTTTTGGAGCCTGGAACAGGGAAGGGTCTGTCCCCAGGTAGGAGCACTGCAAGTGGCCGTCGTCACTGAGAGTCACTATCACTCCCTTTAAGTCGCTATGGCAAGGGAGAGAAAAGGAGGCCTGATTAAAAGTCCCAGTGGAGTTAGTCCTGCCAATCTACATTTTTACTCAATCTAGCTTTAACGCACCCCTAAGAAAATGACTGTATATCTATTTTTTAAAGTTTTACTACAAAGATACAGTTCCAGTGTTTCAAACAGCATTTATAAGTTCCCCAATGTTAAGATCCCTTACAGATGGGGAAAATCCTTAAAAATTATGTTATCAGAGTACTTGGGCTGTGACTGTATGGCAAACCCTGCTCTGCAGGGCTCCTGGCGCTCACCCTGCTGCCTGCCGTTCATCGAGCTGTACCACTGGCTACATGGAGATCATGGGGAGGCCAGAAGCAGCAGTGAGGTCAGAACCACCCAGGGATAGAACAAGGCGGAAGGCTGGAGATGCCATGGGAGGCCTTGAAGGGGAATGTGCCCCCTGCTCTGTTCCCATTCTTTCCCCACCTCACCCTTGGGCCCAACACAGGTCCCCGGCCTGCTCCTGCCACCCTTCCACCCTCGCAGGTCCTCGGGTTTGTCTTCTCTTCTGCTTTACTCTTAGAAACAGCCTGAAATCCTGCTTAGCAGCTGTTTCTCCAGAACTCTTCACTCCCGGTGATCTCTGTCCCTCCCCATCTGCTATGGTTAGAATGTGGTTCCCCTAAATCCCAATGCAGCAGGATTGAGACAGGATCCTTGAAGTGAGGAGTGAATGGCCCAAGCTCCACCTGGAGAGAGGACTGAGACTGGCTACCAGAGCCCTGGGGCTGCACTCTCATCTCCTGGGTGCACCACATACAGCGCAGCAAGAAGTCCCCGCAGCAGACATGGACCCTGGCTCTTGAGCTCCTCATCCCCTAGATCCTCAACCAGATAACTCTTTGCTTTTGAGTTGATAAAGAACTTATTCAATTTCAGTTACATTTTCTACACTAGCCACTGATTAAAAAAAAGAAAGATTGCAATCCTGTTCTAAAGGTTAACTATTAACAAATATAACAGAAAAAACTTGTGAGATAAAAGATGAAAAATGCTGCTGAAGCAGCGAATGGGACAGAAAACATACAACAGATAAAAGATGTAGGATGTTGGGCTTATTCTGGAAAAATAAAAAGTCTATTCCCAACTCTGGATCACTGCAAATGGCCATCTCATTAATATAGAAGCTCCACTGGGTTAACCATTGCTCCATCCTTCCTGTAAGGAACACCATGCCCACTTCACTGCCCGCCTTACACACTGCATTCCAGCGTGCACCTTCTCCAGGGCCCAGTACAGAGTCACAGAGCCCAGTGATGTGGCCTCAGAATGAAAACAGATGGCTGCTACTAACACAACAGGTAGAGAACTAGGCCAGGAGTCGACCTGGAGAAGTCTCCTAAAAACTCTAAAATTAGCAAGTAAGGTTAGATGAACCCGAAAAATCTTTAAATTGTATGACTTGTCCTGTCATCTACCTCAGAAAATGAAGTAATTTTCCTAAGCTAGGGAACAGCAACCCTCTTAGTACCTCTAAGCTCTCAACCTTTCTTTCAGGACAACTTAAGCCACCTAGTGGCCAAGGAAGTTTTAACTGCAGCTCTTCAGAGCCAACCAAGGGCCTCCGTAGACAAGTGTCCGAGTTGCCTCTCCTTCCAGCCATCCAGTGCCACCAAGGTCTAGCTAGGGACTAAAGCTCAGGAAGCTCTGCCCTCAGGCAAGCATCCAACCAGTGGTGCCCCCTTACCCCACTTTTCTAATGTTTTAAATAATAAAAGTATTTAAAAGAAGTTTTATGAATTATATATATTAATAATATGCATTTTATATGTGGAACAAGACTATACACACACAACACAGTTGGGGGTCAACTTGAAGATGCATTTAGAATGTTTACAATGTTAAAGAGCAGATCTTTAGCTTCTCAGAGAATGCAAAAATCACCTATTCTTTGAATTAAAAAAGCCATTTCCATGACATACTAACTGTTGGGGAGGTCCATAAACTAGAAAAGTCAGCATGAACTCATGCAAGTATCTCTCCACACTCAAACTGATTTAGTATTTAAACTGGATAGTTTATTACTAATAAATTTCATTCGATTTTTTTAGAAAATAAAGAGCTGTTAGTTGAAACAAAAGGGATACATCTTTAAAAATTTATCAGAATCTACTAAGTTTTGGAGTTCAAATTGTAAGACTTTGGAAAATGAGGGATACATACAGCTTCTGACTCTGAAAAAGCAGTCTATTTGGTGTTAGAGGTATCCAAATAAGAAAGAAAGGAATTGAGGTCTTCTCTCATTGAAAGAGCTTACCCATGCCACCAAAATACTTTGGCAATAAAAGTAATTAGAGAACTTAACTTACTTTTCTCTTATCAATGCCATCAGAGCACCTTCATGTAATTTAGATTAACTAACAAATTTAAACTCGAAATGAATTCATTTAACATAGTTTTTATTTTGCAAGAACACTAAGATAAGACTTAGAAACTAAAATCTGTGAAATCTGTCTCAAACATCTAATATGGACACAGACTTTCACTCAGGATTGTAGAACTATTAAGCAAATAACTACTATTATCATTACTATCTTTAGGTGAAACAAGAATTATAAATATAAACACAGATATATAGATACATAGATATACTGTATCTCCTAAAGTGGAATTTACATAAAAAGAAGAAAAGTAAAGAGCACAATCAAGACTTTTAAAAATTATTTCTACTAACATTTTTAACAATATCATCCATGTAGACTGATAGATAAGACTCTCAAAATGGCAGAACTTAACTGAAAGGAGCCACCAGTTAAATTAGCATTGTGTAATCTGTTGCTTCCAACAGAAAAACAGAACTAATATCAACAAAACTAAGGTCTTTGCAATATTTCTGGTCCTTGAAACACATTGGTTAACCCTAGGTACTAGGATAATATATTTTTTAAAGAATCAAGGTCAAAGATGTTATATTCTTAGTACACATAATTATTTTGTAACTGTGGCAATAAGAAATGATTAAACAATATAGTTTATCTCAGTCTGAAAGTAATTGTTTCATCACTCAGTAAACAGATCCTTTCCTTAACAATATACACAAACAAAATTTTAGATGGATACTGAAAGTTAAATTTTAAAATATAAAAGATTTTAAAATTTTTAAATAAGAAAGATAATTTTAAAATAAAAAAGATAAAAAATATTAATCTTCCTTTTGGATAGGAAGAACTACAGCTGCAAGAAAGCAACAGAAAATACTATAAAGGAAAGGAGCGTTAAAGAACCACATAAAAATCTTAAACTTGTTATTTTCCTATCAAAACAACAGTAAAAGATAAACTTGAAAAATATAGATAATGAATTAAGAAAATAAAAATTGCAGTTGAACTATATGAAGTTGTTGTTTTTGACCTATAAAAAATTTATACTTAGAAACTTTTATATAAAGAATGCTCATAAATTAACAAAAATGTGATTATATCCCAGCAGAAAAAAGTCACAGGGTACCTATAGAAAATTCATACATAACAGATAGTCAAAAATAACTGGAAATTTTTCAAAATCAAAGGAAGGCATACTTTGAACTTATTTTTAAAAGCTATACTTGATTAACAACAAAAACAAAATAAAATATATTTAAAGAGTCCTACCATTAGTGAACTATACATGGAGATGCAAAGACAAACTTCTGTTGAGATTGCAATTTTGTTATAATCCTTTTAAAAAACATTTTAGAAATATTTTGAAACTCTTTAAAATGCTCAAAATACATCCACACTGTAATCTATTTCCACAGTCATTAAAAAAATTTAGAAACAACCTAAATGAAAAGAGCAAATTTTTGTGCAAAATTATAACACATTTATAGTGGAATGTTTAAAATTCACTAAAATCATATTTTATAACACATGTGCAACTAGAAATGTAATAAAAAAATACAGTGTAAACGCAAAATATTGCATATCTCTTTTTTTCTGTTTATAACAACTGCAAAGGCAAACTGAAACACCAAAACATCACCCAGGGTTTGGAAGCAGATTTACTTAGGTCAATGGGCACTGACCTCAAGAAAAAAATGTCAGGTCCTGGTCTCTGGTGGTCTAGGGTTTATATGGAGTTTTCAAGCTGTAATTGTACAGAAGCAGAGTACTTGGCTGTCTTTGGTTCTTACAATACACATCATAGTGACCAGCTATGTAGCACAGTGACCAGCCATTTCTAAGAAACAGAAATAACAGGAACTGTAACAGGAACTGTTACTTGAGCATCTAATAGAAATTGAAGTATACTGGCTGGGGCTGGGGGCATTTTCTGTTACACAATGTGGTATAAAACACAGAATAGAAAACTATCAAATGCTAAAACACTAATGACTATGACTAGCTAGTGAATGACGAGTTATTTTTATTGTGTTTATAGTTACAATATAAAATTGGAGAAATGAATTTTTTTCTTCTAAAGAAGAAAAATGTTCTATTTTCCATTTGAAGAGACTGAATTTGGATCTGCATCTATGGAACTCAAAATATTCATCAAGTTATCTTCTCCTGACTAGGATGATTTACAAAGATACAATGTAACAATGTACAACCTGCAACAATGTGAAGAATGGTTCATATCAGACAGAAAATGAACAGTTTCTTTAATTTTCTAATACAATGATACAAATGAAAAAAAATTTTAATGCGCACCAAAACCTAATGATCACAAAGGAGCCAAAAACATACATTGGAGGAAAGAGAGACCCTTCGACATTTGATGCTGATAAAGCTGGCTATTCACAAAGAGAAAACTGAATCAGACTTATTTCTCCACCATGTACTAAATAAAATCCAAAGGGACAAAAGGCCTAATATAAAAACAAAAACAAACTGGTAGAAAATAAATTAGGTAAAATTCTTGAAGACATAGGTGTAGCCAAGGACTTTCTGAAAAGAAATCCAATTGCACAAGAAATAACATCAGGAATCAACAAATTGGATCAAATGAAATTAAAAAGCTTCTGCATAGCAAAGGAGAAAACAGAGAACCTGCAGAGTAGGGAAAAAAATCTTGACAGTAATACCTCAGATAGGTTAATTTCTAGAATATATAAAGAACTCGAAATCGTTGGATCCCCAAAATAAATGAGCCGTTCTAAAAATGGGTACCTGAAAATGAAGACATTTCTCAAAAGAAATACAAATGGCAATAAACACATGAAAGAATGATCAACATCTCTGGCCCTTAGAGAAATGCAAATTAAAACAACACTGAAATTTCATTTTACTCCAGAAAGAATGGTTATAAAGAAATGAAACAATAACACATGCTGGTGACGCTGTTGGGCGAGGAAGAAAAGGGACACTTCCACACTGCTGTTGAGAATTTAAAATAATACAACTGCTATGAAAATCACTATGGAGATTCTTCAAAACACTAAAAGCAGAAATTCCATTCAACCCAACTATTCCCATTTTAGATGTTACAACAGCACATTTCACCATAGACAAATCTTGGAATCAACCTATATGTCCATCAAAAAATGAATGAATGAATGAATGAATGAATGAAGAAAATGTGGTATTTATATATAGTAGAACATTACTCTACCATAAAGGAGGAATAAATCTGATCATTTGTTGGAAAATGATTACACCTTCAGACCATAATATTAAGTGACACAAACCACACACAAAGCTCAAATACCATATGGTTTCCCTTATTTAGGAAACTCAAAATACAAAGAAAAAAGAAAAATAAAAGATAACAGGAAGTAGGGAGATAGATCTTTTGCAAAAAGGAAGGAGATGGAGAGATTCAGGATTTGGGAAGGAAAGTAAATGAATTAAGATGTGTTATATATATGTACCAACTCCTCATGATGAAATAATCATTACATACTGTAAACATGGACTAATAAAAACCAAAATTAAAAAAGATTTTCTGAAACATAAAAGAGAAAGATCTATGGTCTGTTTCTCAATCTCATTTTACACAAAACAGAAACATTTTAAATCATCTGATTATCAAAGCCTGATTTTTATTGCTCTATATGGTACCTATCAAAGAAATCATAAGAGGGCCAGGGGTACAGCTTAGTGGCACAGTGCTCATCTGGCAGACGCAAGGTCCTGAGTTTGATGCTCAGTACAAAAAACAACAACAAATCATAAGAATTTAGAAACTATATATTACACCCATTGTTCATTCTGCACACACTGAAGAGGCATTCGCTCCCTCTTCAAGGTGACCAGTCAGATTCAGTGCATGCAACAAAGCACTGCTTGGCCTCACAGGCCTACACACCTGAATCTATTTCAAATCCGCCCATCATCACTCATCTAATGACATGTTTGTTGAGCATCTCCTATTCAACAGAAGGTACAGGGTAAATAAGACACACTGCTGGCCCTATTTAAAAAAAGAAAAAAAAAGAAAAATGGTATATCTAGAAAGCAAAAACCTTTTTTACTGCAATTGCGACCCAGTAGGGCAGATATAACAGCACAGTCAAAGCATGTAATAGGCTCAGAGCAAGGAAGACCAAGGCTTCACAGAGCAAGGACACAAAACCTGCCCCTTAGGGGCTGGGAATTTAGCTCAGTGGCATAAGCACCTGCCTTGCAAGCACACAGTCATGAGTTCGATCCCCGGTACGGGGTTGAGGGGCTGCCCCTCAGCCTATGAGCACATCCTTGAACATGAGGAGAAAGGACAGAACAAATGCAAAGGTCTTTAGCCCTGGCCAACTCATTAGTTTCACGACATTAAATACCCACTTTGTGCCAATGCCCTTGTTTATATCTCTCCCAAAGTCCAGAGGTTCATACAGACCTCTGAGGACAAAGAACACACAAACTGTAGCAAATTCTTAGTTATTTTCTCATTGCTGGGACAAAATATCTGACACTCACAAACTAAAGAATGAAAAGAGTTTTCAGTTCACAGTCAGCTGGCTCTGAGGCAGGGCAACATGGCAGAGGGGCACAGCAGCAAAGAAAAACCTATGGCATTGATACAGGCAGCTAAGTTAGATAAAAATATCACAGGCAGTCAGATAGGGCTGGGCCCTGGAAGGAGCCAGTGAAGTTAGGATCAGATATCTTGCAACTGTGAGGGAGACAGACATCCCAACTGCAGGTAAGACCTCAAGACAAAAGATCAAACAAATGTATCCACATACTTCCTAAGGATAAGCATCAGAGATTGATACTCTAAATAGGTATCCATAACCTTGAGAAAGCCAGAAGGAGCCACTAATCCAACCCCCTACAGGAAGAGTCCCTGTTCTGTATTCGTGCCCACTTGCTTGCTACATGACTCACTTCCCCATTTGAAAAATTAATCAATTTTCCTGAGCAATTATACTTATGATCTTATTGGCTGGCAATAGTTCTGTCCCACCTCATGTCTACCTTGTGATTTCCCATTCTTCCTCCCCTAGGACTTGCCTTACCTTGTGGTTTTTCTCTACAAATACCCTTTAAAAAGGCAGGGTCCTTTTCTTTCTCTCAATAAATATATTCTGCTCTTAACCTCAATTGTTCCTAAAATTTATTCTTTAATTTCAGAGAACATGAACTCAAACTGGACATCTAGCAGGCTGGGAGTTTCTTTTCCCTATATCAGCATGGCAGACAGGAAGAAGAGAGCTTACTCTCCTTCTTTCTGTCTGTCCCTTTATATTTCACCCAACCTAGAAGCCTATTGGTTGGTGTCACCCACATCCAGGATAGGCCTTCCTCTATCCATACCCAGAACTATGCTAAACCAATCAGTGGACTAATACAGGTATCATACCCTTAATCTAATAGTACACACCCACGATTCTACCACTTCTAGAAAGCCCCATATATGAGAACATGAAGCTTCAGGGGTACATCTAGATATAAGCCATAACACACTCATCAGGAAATACTGCCAGCACCGCTTTTAAAATCTGTCCACAACCCAACCACCTCTACTGTTTGCCTGGAACATCTCCCATGAACAACTGCTCTAACTGGTCTCCTGTCTGTGCCCTGTGGCTCACAGTAACATCCTACTCCACATCAGCTACTTTCCTTCCAGTGTGCCCCCACCAACACACACAACAGAAGACGAAATAATTACAAGAGCCTTCATAGCCACACAATGTATCCGCAACTTCTCCTCTCCATTTCCGGTCACTCTGCACTTCACTTCCTCTTCTCTAGCCACACCTGCATGGGTTACTAAGTCCAGGACAGCAGGATAGACCCCAATGAAAGGAAGTGTTCAGATGTGGCAGCAGGAATGTGACAGTGCTGTGCTCTCAAGCATGGGGTCAGTAAACCTATCACACTGAGGGATGTTCACGAAAACAGCAGGTCCCATGAGGCAAGTTCCATATTGCTTATTACCATGCTTGCATTCCTATGAGGAACCGGTAATGTTAAGAAAAAAAATTTTCCCTTGCATTCTTAGAGGCCCACACTCGCACACTCCTATCTCAAGGTATTCACATGGGCTCTTTCCCCAGATAGGAGCAAGGATGGTTCCTCTCTACCTCAGGGCATTGCTTTAAAGAGGCCTGCTCAGTGGGGACTCCCCTGACCAGATTGTCTACCACAGCCCAGCACCCCCACTCTTTATCTTCCTTTTATACCTTCATGTATTCTACAGCACTGATATTTTACATTATTTATTTGTCTGATATATTACATTATTTATTTGTTTGGCGTTTCTTTTATGTCTGTCTTCACTAGAATATAAACAGGAATGTATTCATTTTTGAATACCTAGAATAAAACAGATATACCAACTCTTTGACCCAGAAAAAATAGTTACTTACACAAGATAAATGAAATATGTCCACAAGAAAGATGTATACAGAAGATTTAACAATTACAGCATAAGCACTGAAAGAAACACTACTTAGTAATAGAAAATAAGTAGCCACTATCCCAAGCAACACAGATGAATGTGAAAAAATACTATGCTAAAAAAAACAAAAACATAAAATGCACCTACTGTATAATTCCACTTATATAAAATTCTAGAACAGTTAAAACAAAACTACTATGGGGAAAAAAAAAACATGAACAGCAGTTATCTGGTAGCAGGAGAAAAGGAAAGTATTTACTAAAGAGAGACAGAAAGAAACTTGTGTTTTTTGTGAGATTTTTTGTTTTTGTTTTTGGCTTGGTGATACTGGGGCTTGAACCCAGAGCCTTCCCACTGACACACTGCGTTATTGCCTCTGCCCTTTTTATTTTTTCTTTTAAGACAACATTTTGCTAAGTTGTTTAATTGTCCAGGCTGAGCTCAAACTTGCAATGCTCCTGCTTCAGCCTCCCAGAGTGCTTGGATTACAGGTGTGAGTGAGGATGCGCAGTTTAGAAAGAAACATTCTAGATGATGGAAATGTTCAATAACTTAAAAGAAGTGTAGGATAGATGAACAATTATATGTAAAAACTGTGGATAAGGTTTATCTTTTAACATATGTAAAAAAAGCAATAAAAATACAATAGAGGTATAGAAAAAGCAAGCACACCAGAATGCTAATTGAATGCATACACAAAAGTCCATTCCACAGTCTACATTTACGTAAATGTTTTTCTCATAATAAAAAAAAGGGAAGAGGATCAACAAATAGAAATCATATGTACAGACACACTTATATAATGACACAATCAACACACTACCTGAAAACTGATAAATAAAGTCTGTACTGGCACAGCCTGGGTCAGCTTAACATTTTAGCTCTGTATTTATGCCCCAAATATTTTCTCCCACCTTCATTCAAACTTCTACTCCACCCTTCCCATTACTGTAGCAGTGTGGTACACTGAAAATATGATTAAACTTTTCCCTCTAGGTAGATAAAGGCAGGCTCTAAATCCAATGACAGTTGTCCTTAAAAGCAAGACACAGAAAAGTAGAAGCGACACTGAGAAACAGGACAGGAAGTTATCTGGGAACACAGGTGGGGCTTACAGTGCTAAGCCTACAGTCTAAGCAATTCTAGGGATGCCAGCAGTTACCAGAAGCTGGTGAGAGTCACCCTGTCACCCTGCACAAATGGGACTTTTTTCCTCCAATACTGTAAGACAAAACAATCCTGTTGTTTTAAGCCAACAAGTTTGCTGTAATTTGTTACAGGAGCTCCACGAAACCAATAAACCAGCCAAGAATAGCATTCCCACTAAGTTCAGCCCAAAATTAACAACTATAGAATTGTGATCAAAATAAGTAGTTGCAATTTTAGGGGTGTCTGCTATACAGTAAAACCAAACCACCTGACACAACCTAGCAATAACACACACTTCTCTTAAAATTTCTTTCTCACAAAGTCAAGGTCTTTGTCTTCAAATAAAATATACCACCCCTATCACTGTAACCTCACTGTATAGCCACAAAAGAATACCTCTATAATAGCACCCATAAAATAACTATTGCAATTTTTGCATGTTTGTCACTTTGAATGAAGAACTATGCAGGATTAAATTTGTGTTGATCATTGTGAGATGCTATGACTCTATCTGCATGGAACTTCCAGAAGAATTTACTCTAGGTTCATCATTATAATGATATTTACATGCAAATATAGAAATATTATCACACATATTGATCAATAATTATAGACTAACAAGTAAATACAGAACTTGTAATTGATCATAATAGTTCAAAAGAAGCCCTTGAGATTAATATAGAATATAACCAAATTTATTTACAGTTATCTTGTATCTTTTCTTACCCCTCTCGATCATAAAATAGTAAGACAAAGTCAAAACTGGGGAATGTCAAAAAAGCACGCAGGTGGTAGAACTGATCTGGCACTGAGCTTGAATGTTTAAATGTCAAAAGAGCTAATATGCAGATTTACCCTCTCCCAAGGGAAAGTAGAAGTTGGTTTTTCTCAAGTATAAATTCAAGACAACAAATCTTTCTACAAAGAACACTAGATGCTGAAATCTTTCCCTGATGCATAACAGAAGATGTGATTGTGGTCAAATTTTTCCAAGGTGGAAATAAGTTTAGCATTAAGCAAATGACCCACAATCTTTAACCAATGATGTGTTATGGAGTTACTTTTGCAATCTTTAAAAATAATAATGCTCTGTTCATCTTTTCCTGTTTACCTGTCTTATCAGGCAAAGCTTCATACCAGTGCATTTTGATGTTCAAAATTGGTCCTAAATAGAAAAGGCGAGGAGCCAGGAAGAACAAAGTCTAGAATTTAAGTTTCCAGACTTACAGTGAGGTGCTTTTTCCTCACCTTTCCATATCAACTTCACAAGAACAGAAAATTCAAAATGATTTTTAAGATGTCATTTGAGGATTATGTGAATGGAAGTTCATTATTTTTACTATTCATCATTAGTCTCAAAAATTAAGAGCCAGATGACTTAATGAGAAAGACCTACTGAACAAAAATGCCCAAGCACAGGACAAAGTGGGAGACCCAAGGCCAGCTTGCAAGGACAGCAAAGCAGTTCTGCAAAAATGAGTTCTGCAGCAAACTGCAGAAATGACAGGTGTCAGAGGGGAGACTGAACAAATAGCTTTTGTTCTAAAAGCATTACTGCATCAAGAACTCAAGGTTCATCTGTTCTTTTAAATGTACTCTTATTCATCTGTTCTTTTAAATTATACTCTTATTAGGCCTATTCAAAAGTGAACACAAAAATAATAAATCTAACTAATTATGTTCACAGACTAAACAAACTGCTAACCAGACAAAAAGATGATGTAAGTTCTAGAAGTGGCTATTTTGTACTCTAGAAGAAAACCACTTATAAGGAATTGACTCAGCTGTAACTTCTTTCATTATTGAAAATACAGATTTATACCAGGCACCATTCTAGATGCTAAAGATAGGCAAGATATATTGTTAATTTCCCCAAATAACATTAGCTACAGTGAGCAATACAGATATGAAAGCAAAGTAGACTATAGAAACAAGGAGAAAACATCAAAATCAGACACTGAGAAGTTATGCAATATGCATTTAAGCTTATGTGTCTGATTATTTCACTTACCATTATGGCCTCAGGTACCTCTACTTTCCTACAAATTTTATCCTTTTTTTATAAAACAAAATAAATGACAATAAAAAAAGGTGACAGCAAATGGGAAAGGAGAACTAGAAACAGAAGGAGGGGGAGAAAAGGGAGAAGAAAAACAATGCAAAGAACCAAGGCGTGTGAAGTACATGAACCTAGTCCCTAAGATGAAAGTAAACACTTTGTATTGCAAACACATACTAAGGAAAAAACCAGACAGTGAGAAAAGAGAACACTTGCTAGAAGAGAAGACACAAGCAGGAATGGGAGGAAGGTAAGAATAGGGCATTTCAGCAAAGTATTCCCTGCAAAGCACCACACAAGTGCACAGACATTACAGAGTGCTGTGAATTCAGAGAAATTATTTTTACTAACATGAGAACAATGCATGCAATAAGTATCTGCTGAGTAGCAGGGATATGCCAAGACAGGTCCAGAAGAAGAATATCAATGAAGAAACCATACAAGAATTTCTTTACTCAAGGAAATCATATTGTCTGGAGAGAAATAAATATATAGGTATGTATATTTCAGAGGTGGCAGATGCCATGAAGAAAAAAATAAAAAATAAGTAGGCAAAGCAAGAGTCACAACTGGGTGTGGTGGTGCTCCTCAGTCTCTATCTGGTATCTGAAATTACATGTCTGTGCCATCCCCTCATTCCTAAGCTCCCAGTGCAGCTTCATGGTGCGTGTTAGAGTGGCACTGTATCACATTATAGTGTTGTAAAGGTCATGGAGCTATGGCTGCACTCCAGTCACTAAGAAAAAGAAGCCAAAACCAGATACCATGTGCTAAGTAATATAAAGGATGAGCAAAGTACAGTGAAGGACATTATAAAGTGTTAGAACCATGAAGCTAAGAATGGCTCCACGGAGGATTTGGAAAACAAGTAAAATTTAAAAGACAGAGAGATGACAGAAGAAAGGCAGGGCAGGTAGAGAAGCAGCAGGAGGACACTTAGGGTGCACAAGCTCAGAGCACTGCAAGTGCAGCCCAGCCAAGTCAGGGTCAGGAAATCCCTGCATAAAACTCAAGTCAACAAAAATGCAAATGTTTCTCACCCACATTATTTTTCAAAATTCAATAGGTCTCAGGTGAAAATGATAAAGATGTGATTCATATATGCCAATTTTCCCAAGATGAATGTAATTATTATGCATCACAAACATATACTAATAAAAAATGTACATTTCTCACCCCCAAAAAAAGAAACAATATATGCCACACTAAGGAAATTATATTTATTACTATTGATTACATTTTATCAAACAGAGAATATCAATGGAAAAGAATAATGGGCACTATTTTTAAGCCAGTGAAATGCTATAATATATAGACTTTGTTGGTGATGACAGTGGTACTAGGGATCAAATCCAGGTCTTTCCATGGAGCGTCATTCCCAGCATGTTATTTCATCTCATTCATTCCACTTCATTTTGAGACAGGAGGGGCTGGGAATATAGTTCAGTGGCAGAAACACCTGCTTGGCAATTGTGCCAATATAGCCAGAAAAAAATCAGGGCAGTCTTTTAAGTAAACCAGTAAGTATCTGAGGAGAATATGCAAGGTGACAGATGAAAGGATAAATGTTAAAAATTTCAGATTACAACAGATCTTTTAGAAAGGAGATCTTCCTCAAAATGCAACTCCAATCACACCACTCCCTTTATTAGATGGTTTCCCATTTGAAAATCAAAATCCTTCGAAACAAAGCTGTGATCAGCCCCAGGTTTATCTCACTCACCAGGCTCCTCCAGGAGTCTCCCCCACATTGCACCTTTCCACCTCACCGGCCCTTGGTCAGTTCTTAGACCAGTTAGACTCCAAGCTCCTTTTGGCACCTGATGAGCTCCACCCCTTTCTCTTGAAAAGATCTTTAGTCTGGTTCAGGCCTACTAACTCTTGAGATTTCAATCTGCATGTCAGAAAATGTTTTCCTGACCTCACATTCTAAGTCAAACTCTCAAAGCACTAAGTACTATTCCTGTAAGGTATTTTTCACTGCAGGGATGACATATTTGAGCAATTATATATTCAGTCACAGACCCCTATTGCAAATTCCACGAATTCAGTTGCCCTAACTGTCCTGCTCTTAATTATATTCCCATTATCTAGCACAGCACCTGGCACAAAGAGTGAAATTGAACAACATTTGTTAGAATGAAGAAAGGCAAGTCAGCCCTCATTGTGGGGGGTGCCGATGCATTACAGGATGCTGAATTATAGCCTCTACCCATTGAATGTCAGGAACAATTATACCTCTATGATTTATTACATCCAAAATTGTCCCCACACATTGCCAAACATCCTCTAGGGAAGGAGAGTATCATAATTTGTGTCTAAAACCCTCCCCCAATCCTCATGGGTCATAGGTGGAGCTTTATGGAGGTGGCTGGATCTAGAGTGTATGATACTGGAGTTAAGGTTGTGATACTGGGATTAATGATGTGATGCTAGGATTACAGGTGCATCACCCTGGGTGTGAGTGTAGCCTAGATAGAATATAAAGGACAAAAAGAGGGCTGAGTCAGGCATGGTGGTACCTGCCTGTAATGCCAGCACTCAGGAGGCTGAGGCAGGAGGACTGCTGCAAGTTTAAGGCTAGCCTGGGATACACGGTGAGTTTAAGACCAGCCTTCTAAACTACAGGTGAGACCCTGTCTCAAAAAAATCAAAACTGTGAGCTGAAACAAACTTTTTTTCCTTTGATTTTGGGTGTTGGGTATTTTATCTTAGCAACAAGAAAAGTAAACTAAAACAGAGGAACAGAATCAATCAGTCCAGCTGAGAACCACTGAGCTAGGATGACTTCATATTCTGGCTTACACAGGACAGGCCCTCTAGATGTTTTCACCCTGCTCAAGTCACAGATATCGTTTCACTATCAGAAATATCCCACTCTGGGGGATGAAGTATGATAGGATCTCCTGCCCAAAATTCATGAATTGTTTTGAACATAATGACCACAGTTTTGCTTGTAGCATGGCAGAAATTATTAGTATTAAAATTATTTCCCATAAGTTTGTTTTTTAAAACAGCAGGCTTTGGAATTAGTGGAAACAGGCAAATGACAATGGACAGAATGAACATGGCAAAGACAAGATAAATAATAGTACGCAATGATCAAGTACAAGAGTGACCAGAAGTCAGAAAAATCCTGAGTTTCAGCCTGGAGGGCTGGTATATCCATCAAGATAGGATAGACTGAAGAGGAAGCTGATTCTGGGGAGGGAATGAGGAGGCAAAAAGCAGCACAGGCTTGGGTTCCAAAGCACCACCTGAGGCCAGATAACACCCAGGAGACCCTGGGCCACCAGTCTTGCAGAAAATGGCATTGCTGTGGATGTGCTCGGCTGCCATAGGGACTGTGCCACCAAACTTCTCTAACAATCCTGGTTTTCTTGAGCAACCCCACTCACTATCTTCACTCCTCTATCACTTTGAAAATGCAGTGCTGTTTTACTGATTATGTCTGGGCTAACAATTGTCAACTGAACCTATGAGCTATATAACCTTACACATCATACAACTAGCTCACTTCTGAGTATTCCCACTTGAATTATATTAAGTTAAAATACAAGCCTTTTTTTTTTTAATCCTATTTTTCAAGCTGGGTGTGGGTAGCACATGCCTGTAACCCCAGCACGCATGAAGCTAAGACAGAACTGCTGTAAGTTCAAGGCCAGACTGAGCTTCATAGTGAGTTCAAGCCCAGCCTAGACCACACAGTCAGACTTTGTCTAAACACAAACCTGATGCATTATTTTTTTCATACATTTTTTTCCATTTATATATCCTGATTACCTTAAATTCGACAAGCTCAAACTAAATTTTTCTTTTTCAAAAAGTTGATCCCTTTTCTGACTTTCTCATCACTTTCAATATCACAATTAATAGCCAACCATGCTGCAAATAATGATCATATACATTTTTCTACATCACATGCCTCTATTAAAATAGTCACCAAATCAATTTACTCACCTGCCACTGAGTTTCCTGTTTTGCACATAAAACAGGTTGATGCTGTGAGCCAATATTCTTGGGTTCACTCACCACCACGAACTTAGTCTAGGGTAGAGATTCTCAGTTCTAATGATACATGCTTCTGAAGGCAGGCCTATACCTGGTAATCCTGGAACCCAGTCATCTGTGCTATATAAAGGGCCAGGGCCTCTACTGTCACCAAGACTGAGTACCAAGGTCTAGGCACTCATTAATGTCACCTGTATCTTGCACATGAAGAAACCCAAGCTGGAAGAAGTCACAAGATTGGATTCACATTTCATAATTAGTAAATGAACCAAGATCTGTCTGATTGCAAAGTTCATATTCTTTCTACTGTGCCAAAAAGCATGTTGGACTTAAACATACAGTCTTTGCAAAAACACATAATGCTTGCTTTCATGTTCTTGAAAAATGCTTCACTTTTCCTCATATATGTACAGTGGTGATTCCACTTTCCCTCACTTGTGTATGGTTGCTAACTCCTACCAGGCCATAAATAAGAGATAGAGTCCCATAAAAAATGATACCAGAATTGAGAACACAATAAATGCAAATGCCATTTTAAAAACTGCTCTCATAAAGTAGTTATCTGAGTTTGCATTTTCAGAATTCCAAAGAAGACATCTACTCATAAGTCAAAAGCTTCCATATCTAAGTATACTGTCACCTGATTGGGATGGAGTTTTGATTGTGGCACAAAGCTCAGTAGCCAAGGAATTCTTCTAGGTATAGTTTGGAATGGATAGTGCTCTACTAAGCTCTGTAAACACAGAACACCAAATATGGAACCTTTAGAACACCTCAGCAGTACAATTCTTCAGCACAATACAGTTAAAAACAAAGGATTTTTACATATTCACTGATTTCCATCTTCTCATCTACTTCACTCCTGCCTGAAACACAATGCTAATCTTAATAAATTAACTTCTACATTTGTTCCCACGATTCCTTTTGGCTCTGAATTCTAGTCTACTTTCTTAGCTCAGGAGGTCAGAAACAGATCTATCAGTACCTATACCTTCCAAATCCATTCCTCCCTTGTGTATTTCTTGTGTATTTCTCAGGGGGTGCTGAAATACCTCTCCTTGCTGTTTCCCATGAATGACATACAGCCACCTCAATGCCTGAAGTGCTGCCAACACCAAACCAACATCATCTTAACATTGATTCATTTGTCCATCTTCAACCCTCACCTGCTTACACACACACTCCAGTGAGCATGTGCCAGTTCCTTCCACCTAGTTTCTGACTGATTTGTCATTCATTAGTTGAAGCCATTTTTCAAACCTGCTAAATACTTGCAATTGGTTTGTTTTAGAACTTCATTTTTGGAGAGGATAAAGTGACGATATTGCAAAAAAAAATACAAGTAGAAAATGATCAAATAGTTTCATTATAACATAATTCTGCTTCCCTTTTTGAGGTTTCTACAAAACTTGTTCATTTGCAATCAGATTTAGCATCTAAATCTATTAGAACTTAGCTTAAGTTTGTAACACTTTTTGCTACAGGATACTTTCAATGTCAGTCCCTATAAATAAGGAATTACTAGTAATAAATACAAAAAACATACATTAGGGAAGGCAATGACTGTACTCCATAACAAGTCAGTTTTTAAAACACATTTCATTACTGAATAAGGAGTTTTGCTTTTTAAAAAAGTCCTGGATAGCTTATGATTAGCCGTAAACAACACAGGCCTTCTAAATGGGGGAATGAGAATGGCCTTCTTATGGTTACTGATTGCTTCTGTCACATGATTGCAATGGCCTGTAAATTCCTGTTAGGTTCAAATGACATCAGAATGTTGCCTTCCTTAATATCTGATAAACACAGACCATTTCAGAAGAAAAGAAAAAAAAAATAGTCCCAATTGTGTTACTGCATGTATTCAGTTAATTGCTACTTTCAAAAACAAATTAAGACTACAAATCAAGAGTCAAAATCTATAATGTATTCTATTTACTAATGAATTGCTTATCATCCAACCATATTCCCTTATGTGCTTACTTTTTCTAATTATGAAGTTTAAGACAGAAGCCTTGTATTTAATAGCTTTTTGGAAAGATTCCTCATACATGAAGCACACACTCAATGTTCCTGTGCGTATCATTATTTCATCTAATACACTGCTTGCAGAACCTCCCACCTCAATTATTTACCAAAATATTTCATGTTATTTCTATCATATGTCGTATGACAGCCACAACAGTATGGAATTTGAAGGGGCATTTCAATGGTTAAAATATGAAGCAAATTACTCTGGCATCTAAACAACCTAACTATGAAAGCAACTCCTACACATGTGGTTATAATTTACAAAAACTATTGGATTCTGAGTAATAGTAATGGCATATGTTTTTTGTATGTCTACTCTTACAAAACAAATTTTCAAAACATAACCTTTTAAAAAATCAAAATGCCTCAAATATTTTCTGTTATGCAGTATCAATATAATAACTCAGACATCTAGCTTTTAGGATTTAGTTCACAAACTCAAGTTATTACTAAAAGAGAAGCAGTTCATCACATTTACTCCAATATAGCCCAGTGATTGTAAAAACATTCATATTTTAAATTATGGCATTTTTTTCTTCTGTTTTCCTTTTTCCACATGCTTCTGTTCTGAGCAGCACTAGGATTGCAGTATAAAGTGATTTCAGTAACACTATTATAAAATGAACTTGGTGTATGGAAGGAAAAATGCTTCAGTAGCATAGTGGCCTTCACAACAGACTGACATTTATTAGATAAAAAAATTTATCTTTTGCAAGAACAATCTCCAACCATTTCAAGATCCCTACATTTGTATAATGCTTCAGAGTTGATATAATGCTTTTCAATAAAAAGCACTCGTCCCTTCAGAATACATTATTTCATCATAAAATGAGAAACACAGAAGAGAATGCTAACAAACCTGTAGTTAGTAAACAACAGATTCCTAACAATCGCCTTGTTTTGCAGTGTTCTAGATAAACAGAGAAAGAATTACTGTTTCCTTCCTACTACTTTCCTAGCACAGAAAACAGAATTGGGGAATGTTCTTATATTCTCTCCATTCTTTTCTGGATAACATTGGCATTACCATTATTCTACGAAGAAGCAAAGTTAATAAGGAATATGTAAACATATCTAAAAGAGGAACCTCTTCCCTTATATTAACTAACGCTCATTCCCTAATGCTTTTAATCATCTTCCTTTTAAAAAATAATTTAGTACTGTCAATTTTCTTTTTCTTTTAAAAAGGGTTTGGGGGGAAGCAAGTTGTGAATAAATTTATAACCTTAAGGCCATTGTAATAAGAACGGTAAAAATCAAACTTAGAGAAATCTTAAAGTAGACTAGCAAAGAAGTAATTAAAATAGCTGAATTCTCAAGAGTATTTATAGAAGTCAAAGGCTCGATGGATTAACCTGTTCAAAGTTCTGAAAGAAAACAACTGCTAAGTTAGTTCTATACCCAACAAAAATAAATTTCAAAAATTAACATAAAATAAAAAATCTTTTGGATAAAGAAAACTCAAAGACTTATCACCAGACCTATACTAAAGGTAATAGTAAAGGGTAGTACTTTAGGTATAGGAAAAATGATCTGATGGAACTTAAGTAGAAAGAAGATTGATAAGGAAAAACGTAGATGTATTTACATGTTATTACATGTATAAAGTTCATTACTATTCCATAACCCTTATTAAATCTACCTAGAAGAGAGACAGCAATGACAGTTACTTATATTTTAAAGAAAAATTAAAAAAAAAAAAAAGAGAGAGATACATCCAAAGGGATTTGTCCAAAATCCTAAAGGCAACATTGGTGCCTGCAAGGAAAAGAAAGTGTTTTCATCTATATTCTTCCTGCCACAATTATAAAGACAAAATAAAAAATTAACATTAAAAAGATCAAATCACAAGAGACCGAAAATCCTGGCTTTGCTGAAAAAGAAGATCAAATCACTAGAGACAGAATAATCCTGGCTTTACTGAAGTTTTGACAATGAGAAATTATTTTCTGAGTAATGCATCTGTGAACTGGATATTTCCTATTTTCCCTCCAAACTTTCCATCTGTTTCCAATCAGTCTGGACCAGAAGCAGCTGACACTGTATTCACGAATCTCCTTCTCTGTAGTTTTCAGTTGAGTTTGGCCAATGGAGGACATTGGCAGACTAGAGAGAGGGAGAGATGGTGAGTCCATGTATTCATTTCCAAACCTCATTCCCTGCTGACTCCATGGATGGCTGACTCTAAGCCTAAGGCTCCAGAGCCTGCCACCCCTCTTCTGTGCTCAATAATACTCTTCTGATCAGCAATGGATCTCTTTCCCTGTGCCTGCAGATGCAGAGATGATAAAAGTTTCTATTGGTAGCACTGGGATGCTTCCCTATACCTTGTTACAAGATCTCTCATACCCCTGTTCACATCTAGTGGACACCCCACTGGAATATGCCACCTGCTACCAAGACTCTTACCTATTTATAATGAGGAGGGTGATAAAAACATAACAGGGACTGTTAGCTCAGGTGCAAAAGTCATAAACAACCAGACCTACTAACAAAGTTGTAATGTGGGAAGGGTTTACTGACATCTCTAAGCCTCTTACCTCATCTGTAAAACAACTAAAAAGTGACAGTAGTGCCTAATCTAAAAATTATTTGATATAAGTTATTTTATTATGTATGTTTTGCATTAACTGATACATGATAATTGTATACATTTATGGGGCAAAATGTAGAATCTCAATACATATATATATATATATATATACTATATAATGACCAAAGCAGATAAATGGCATATCCATCCATCCATGTATCATTTGTTTGTGTTGGGAATATTCAAAATTCTTTTTACTACCTATTTGGAAATATACAATTAATTGCTGCTAATCACAGAGCTTAGCCTACTGCCTGGTACAAAGAAAAGGCTTAGCAAAGACTACATTATTATTGCTAGTGTTGTTATTGATGACTATTACTTATTTCACAGAGAACAAAATTGACTACATGACTATGGTCAATGCATTTACAGAAAGTAAATATATCTATCCCACTACAGCTTTTAACTTTCATTGCAATCTAACAGATTAAGTTTCAGACCATAAAATCATGTCAAAAGGCAAACTCTGCTATTACAATTCACCACAAGATTAAAACACAACTAGTATGCATAATTTTTGTGTCTATGTAAATCATCATCTGTATGTTTTAGAAAACGGCATTAACACAAGAAGTGGTTCTGCTCCAGTTCAACATTACCGGAAAAGATAGTGGCATAAATTAGTTCAATCTTATGTCAGCTGGCTCAGGGCTAAAGTAAATCTTATTTGGGTCAAGTCAAAGTATATCATTTCAGTGCATCACACACTTATATAACTTCCCTGAATCCCCACCCCCCAAAAAAGGATAGATAAAAATCAAACATGTACTTATGATTGAAATACTCAAAATTAAATTGAAAACTAAAACCAAGAACAGACAAAAATGAAAATAGACTACCAAAATACAGTACCATCCTTCAATTTTAATGCTGTGACTGACAGCCTTAGTATGCATGCAACTGCGAGTTAAGGTCCAAATATAGCCAGCAATACCAAAGCTGGCCATATGATAGCAAGACTGGTTTCAGTACCTTGGAAAATAACAGCAGCTGCTGCCTACAGTGTCTACACAATAACAACCCACTTGGCAGCACTACACAGATTACCATCTTCCAAATTTTCTCTATGTAAAAAACAGTATCAACAACAATAAAAGACTGCTGATTGCTATTTAAGCCATGAAGCAAAATATTTTTCCCAGATTGGTCGTGGTACTGATTCAAGGGAAGAGCGAAGCAAGACTTCTTTATGTTATGCCAAGGTACCACTGAGCCTGGCTCCATGTGGACTGCAGTTCAAGACCTTAATATGAGAGACCATATCTACCTACTTCCCTGAATCAAATCCCCCTAGAGGACAAAATTGCTGACCCCTTTGAAGTGAACTGATGACCTTGATGCAAGTCAGCAAACAAAGGAAGGTGGAACACAACTCCACACCTGTGGGCACTAAATGATGTTAATGACTAAGGGACCCATTCAATAGTTCTACCAGGATACAGCTCTGTATCCAACCTTCTTATCTTCTAAGTGACATTTCATTCAGAAACAACTGTAGTTAATTAACTGTGGCTATAGACTGTTAAAGAAAAATAATTATCAAAAGTAAGAAAACTAGCAAATGTAACCAATAATAGTGAAAATACACCAGATACTCTTGTAAGCACTTAACTCACAGAGTCTTCATGATAACTTCATGAGGCAGACACTGTCATTAGATCTGTTTTACAAAAACCAACTTCTGACACACCCTGAATTTAAATACCCTGCTCCAGGTCTTAGGGTCACAGAGCAGCTAGGGAGCCCTTGGGTTAGAGTCCTCTGCTTTAACTATTATAATAGTGTGGCACTGATAACACAGCTTGCAAAAATATCCCCAAACATTGGTATCACTGAATAGACTAAGGTGCTCCAAGGGCTCTGATCTCCTTTATCTCTTTTACTTATTCTCAAGTTAAAATTCAAAGTCAAGATTTGCAAGAAATGAATGAATCTCTCCTTAAAAAAAAAAAGAAAAAAAAGAGAGGCAGCTGTAATAAAATTTCCACCCAGTGAAATTTCAAAAGGTTCATTATGCTAAAGCTATACAAGACTAAGACTTTCTTTATAATATTTATAAAGCACAAAATATTCTAGAAGCTTTCTGTGAGATGATAGCATTTGTGTGTAACAAAGTTAATTCTATTCTACACTCACTTCCTAAAGGCTCTCATGATTTTAAGTGGACTACTTTACCAGTCCAGCTCATAGAGAGCAATAAACGGCTGCTTGGCACCTTCCCTTCCTACAAAGACTATAATGAACTCACTCTTCAGAATCAACTATGTTGGAAACACAACTGCTCAGTAAAGTTTGATCACCCACTCACTAAAAGGTGAGGAATCTGTGCCTCTAAGAAGAATCAGTTCTCCTCGCTTGATTCCTTTACTGTTTCTAGACATTGCATCTGAGGCCAGAAATATCTGATTGTAATGGGCAGAACACACCCACCAGTTCAGATTCTAAAACCTCTTCACAAACAAAAGAGTTACAATTATAGAAGACTGATAGAATTTCTTAGAGCAATGCTTCTGTACGTTCTCTGCATAGAAATGAATTCTGTTCTTCGGAGTTCACATCCTACATGTTCTGTATCACCACATTACATTTTCAGAACAACAGGCTCCATTAAATAGATTTTTCACTCTAAAACAAAGCTAATGACTACTCACTAAAAGCAAGGAAGTTCTCAGGCACAAACATGTAGAGCAAAATCAACCTCTGAGACACTCACTGAATTCTGAAATAACCCAAAACAATTCATCTCCTGGCGTCATGAGTTTTTAATTTCTACATGTTCTTTCACTCTGGCTTGTTTTTTAAGGCTTGCATCCCAGAAAATCAGAATGTTTTCCCTTTAATGTCAACAAAGACTCTTTTTAAAAGTCTTTTCTGCATCAGACAGAAATATATTTCCACTGATTTTTTTTTAACTCTGCAACTCTTGAAGATAACCAGGCATAGAAAGACAAAAGCTTTCCTTTGAAGAGTAAATGTTACTGGCACTTGGTCGTTTCTTTTTTTCTGTTGTTTGCAACAAAAGCACTAAGCCATAAGATTCAAGATACACTATTAAATTCTATTTGGTTTCCAATCCTAAACAAACCACAGTTAGAAGTGTCAAATTAATTCTGAACAAGTTTGCTTCAGGGCACCTGAAGGGTCATGGTCCTTTAATCTTCACATACCAAGAACGTTTATTCACCTCTGCTGGAAAGAGATACAAGTCGAGGAAGTCAAAGGTTAGTCAATGGAAGGGAGAAATGGGGTAGAATCTCTTAGGATGATGGAAGAAAGTAATGAACCTTGCAAGTGTTTGCCTTGGCAAGCTGAGAGAACTGCCAAGTTTGGGTCAGAGGTCTATTTTAAGTAGGAGTCCCACTTTGCTCCTTTAGGTCACCATAAGCTCCACGAAGCAAGGGATCATTCTCTGACTTAAAAGAATATCCAATTTACAAACTCAAAATGAAAGCACAATAAATAATACAATTTGTAAATATAAAACAATTGTGTTATATTAATAAGGTATCAAAATATGATCAAATATCATGCATTTACAAGTTAACTTCTAATGATCTTATACATATGATATGTAATATCAAGGTCTATAACTTAAAAGTACTAACCAATTCCAGGATACACTGAAACCACCATCAAGAGTCACTGATTGAGGATCACAAGTTGGAGCTTAGCCTGGTAACTCAGTGACTTAAGACCCTTTCTCAAAATAAAGACAAAAAGAGGATGGGGATGTAACTCCATGCAAAGGCTCTAAGTTCAGTTCTAACCCCCCCCCACACACACACACACACATAGTCACCAATGAACAAAAACTACAGTTACATTTTCCAGTCTGTTCTCCCAACACTCTGGATTAAACAACTGCTTAGTATAGCAATTAAAACACAGTGTAGTATATTTCCAAATAAAACTTTTTCTATTTGTTTTGCTTTGCTTTGTTTTGTTTTTTTGGGACAGGGTCTCACCATGTAGTTCAGACTATCTTTGAATTCACTTATGTAGCCTAGGCTGGCCTTGAACTCATGGTAATCCTCCTGCATCAGCCTCTCAAGTGCTGTGATTACAGGTTTGCATCATCACACTAAACTTTTCTTGACTGATCTGCCTACTATAGATACATTTGAAATTTCCATAGCTTTTCTTCAATATTAGTATTATCCCAAATTGAAAGCTCCATTTCAGTATGACCTGAACAATTTTTTAATTCCACAAACTAAAGCAATGGCAGACTTTTAAAGACTTTTAGGTGGAACAGAAAAAACAGTACGGGGCCAAGGATTTAGCTCAGTGGCTTAAGTGCCTGCCTAGCAAGCACAAGGTCATGAGTTCTATCCCCAGTACCAAAAAAAAAAAAAAAAACTGTAGAAGTTAAAAACCATGGAGGAAAACTGCAATGTCAGCAAAACAAAAGTTCAAATTTTAGGTAGCATATAAAATTCTGAATTTTAAAAAATATTTCCTTCCAAGTAATTAAGAATTTAGTCACAAAGTCTGAAGTCTTTGAGTGTCAATTTTAAAATGATTTTCACATTTTCTGATTTCAAATTTAAGATTAAATACCAGAAGCTGTGAATTATAATATAGAATGATGTAAGGTGAAAAATATCTCAGGAAATCTTCTATGTCTGTTATGAGTTTTAAATATGAATGGAAATTAGTATCTCTCAAACATTATGAGTGGGTACTCATAATGAGTTTTCTCCCCTTGGTTATAATTTTTGATCTAAAATCATTTATATACAAATCTCAACATTGTTTGTCTTAATGCTACAAATCTGTAAAATTATAGAAAGTCTCTGTAATCCTTTAGTTTATAATTATATTTCAAATTCTCAATATGCCCACTCAGGTGGCTAAAAAAGATGCTCCTAAATAAAATATCTATATAAAATATTATTCCAAGAATAAACACATTTGTTTACTTCCAACTACAGTAAATTTTACTTAGGAAAGAAAAGATTACTTGAAAAAGCATTGCACAAAATAAATCTATGATCAAGAAATCCATTTATAGTGAAGCACTATAGAAGATAACAGCACAGCTTACTTTTTGATGGGCTGGTTTACATAGATAAACAGTAAAAGCAACCATTTGAATATCTAGATGAATCAATCATTACCTATAAAATCAAATTTGGCTTCATAAATGTAAATTCATTTTAGTGCTGTTCATGTTTAGAATTATTGATATACGAGCACAACTATGAGTGCATAAAAGCTTCTCAATGTGATTTATGTGGTAAGAACATAACTCTAATGCATCGCAGTAGACTGCCACTTACTGCTCTGACACCCAAAAGTAAAAGGGTCAACTACATTCCCAACAATGAGAGTGTGGATGTAACAATGCCTGCTGCCTTAAATCAACAGTAGCCACCAGCAAAGAGGCTCCCTCCCACCAAGGCCCTGTATCCCACCAACAGTGAAGGGCAAGAAACACCCACACATGCACAGACAAACAGGTAGATGAATAAAAGCTTAGACAGACAGATGTATGCATATACATGCACATACATGCAAAGAGGAGTAGTGAGGGGAACTGCTATTGCTACCAAACATAAACACTCTAAGTGGAAAGATATGAGAATTAATATTACTAAAGACACTCACAAGTAGTATTATTACTAACTGGGCATATCAATGCTGAACAGCATACTATAACACAGAATAAATCACTAATACTATCATCTATGAAAGTGTATGTTAAACTAAGATTAACAATACAGTTACTGTATTTTCGATTCATACATCCTAGGCCACTTTAAAAGGGAAGGAAAAGTCCTTCAGACACACCCACATTCTGGCAGTTGAACTTGTATTACACAAGAAGTGTAGAATATGAAAACACAAAGTAACATGAGAAATAAAGTTATGAGAACACGAAGTAACATGAGAAATAAAGAAACACGAAAATGTTTCTAGCAGTCATCTAAAGTTGCATATAAATATTGTTCAAATCTTTTCATACAGAAAAAAAAAGACGCAGGAGAGGATGAAACAGTTACACAATGAAGAATCAAAAATATACTGGGGAAAGTATTCTTTAATAATTGCACCAATTAAAAGCATATGAATCTCTGTAGCCCACTGTTCTGCAAAACAGGTTGTGTTTATTAACTGACACACAATACTACTAGATAAACACCAAAGTTAAATGGAAACAGATAACACACTAGATCTGACCACATTTATCCTAAAAGATAATTAATGTTATTATAAATTTTCTATACTGACAATTTGCCTTACATAAAATTATGTAACCTCAAGAAACAGTATTTAAATAGGCACAATGGAAGTCTGCACCATAAGATATGCAATTATTCAGTGCCTGGGGACAAAGCTATGTGTTGACATGACAGCAGCAGACCTTTCTTCTCTTCTGTCTGTAAGTCTTCTCTATTTTATCAAAACAAGTTTTTCTCAAAAAATATCAAAACAGATTATAATTATGTTATCATTCTTTTGCTATAACTTTATCTTCACTTTGTTATAGCTAATCATTTCAAATGGCCAGTGTTGAGATACATGTACACAAGTCTGATAAAAGTATAAAATATTTTACATAAAATATATGTAAAAAATAATCAAACCTGCTCTCTTGAAAGTGGTATGAGAAATTTTGTACATAAAAATAACTAAACCCATTACTACTGACATAAAGTAATGCCACTAGCAAATAAAAATATAAATTCTTCTGAAATTTTTTTACAATCTACAAAAACCATACAGAAATACTTATTAACATAGTAAATATTTACTGTGCATATCAGAAATTCAAACTGCAATCATGGCCTTTAATTAAATATGCATACACTACTCTTCATGAAATGCTTATCTATGTCTGACAGAATAAAAGATGTTAGTAAACAGTTTGATCTAAGCAAACACATGATTGTTAAATAAATCTCCATCATCCAGAGAAATCTCTTTCTCATCCAGAAGAGAAAACAGTCACAGAGACTAAATCAAATGGCCACAAAAATGGGAACTTTTGCGTCAGGCCCTACCCAGCTTTAACTACTCCTACCAGTATTTTATGGTCAAAGTAACCAAAATAAATGTTCTCCGAATTCTCCAGGAACAAAGTGCTCAGGATGTGAAGCAGCCCACCTCTGATGCTGCTTCTAGGTGAGTCCTTACAGACCATTCCTGCATCAATTTCTCCAACACTCATTCACTCAATCAACATGCATTGAACCAACTTACTGCTAAGCTATGAAACGAATAATGGTTCCTACATGAAAAGAAGAAATGCCCATTCTGTAAACCAATCTGCTGGGAAAACCTCAGCTGCAGGTAGTGGCTCTCCCCAAAGACTTGACACAGGAGGGGCCTTTGAGACTCCGCGGACTCCCAGCACTCAAAGTGCCTACAGATGACTTGTCTCCATGTTATTTAACGAGCAATTTATTTCATTTTTGTACTCTATCTTTAATTTTACAATGGTCTATTTTCTAAACTATCATTATCACCAATAACTACCACTTTTGCATTACAGTAATTTTGGGGAAGAAAACAATAATATACATTTCAATTCCAGTGAAGTTATAGTAACCTGGGAAATGGAGTAAAACAAATGGGCAGGTTCTTGGGCCGCCTATAACTAACTATTCATTTCTTACTTAAAAAGTAACTCACTTCACTGATTCATAGAAAAATCTCAACATTTAATACTAAGTTTTGAAAAAATTTCTACACAGCTCAACGTGGAAACTGTTTTAATCTTTAGAGTACACCAGTCCAGGACATTACTTCTACCATGTTGTTATGCTACATTCGCCAGAAAGAAATTTTTACAAGTGCGAATCTTCCATCAAAGCCTAACTCTGACTCTTTCCTTCAGCGGGCAGGAGACCCCCTGAGTCCCCCTTTCCCCGGGGCCGCGCTGGTCTCCGCAGAGCTGCAGTGACGCGCTGCAGAGCAACAGAGGCACCCGGAGGGCAGAGCTTGTCCTGACACCCAGAAGCCTGCGGAAGCAAACGCGGAGAGAGTCCCCATTTAAAGCTGTCCCCCTGTATTCCCCGTGTGACTGTGCGCTCAGTTTTCATTTATTTCTGTTAAACTATCACTCCGTGGACCCTGTGTCCCAGCCCCTGCTCACTCACGCACACAGTACCCCACACCGCCCGGAGGTGGGGATCTGAGGGGAGGAGCGCTTTGCTAACTACAGCTCTTGACACTTGCTCCTTCCCGAACTAAATTTTACAAAACAAAAACACAAAGTTTCATATTCCTAAATTTTCAACTATATTGCAAAATTCATTCCTAAATGTCAATTGCATATAGTCTAACTCAGAACATTTTTCCTTCAAAGGTAATTCTTAAAGGTTCAATTAATATGATTTGTACCCATTTTATTTTAATCTTTTTAAATTGTTAGTAGTACATTTTTCCGGTATGGAATGATTACAATCACTGAGGAGGCTTGGTACATGTACATAACACATCTTATTTCACAATTTTTATTTTTTGTAGATTAATGTTTGTAGTATATAATGATCACATTTTTCAGGGGGAGCTGGTACATGTACATATCTTAATTCTTTATTAATTCCCTTCCCTCTCCCTCCACCTTTACATCCTCATTCCTATTTCCAAAAGATCTTTCTCTCTGTTACCTGGTATGCTACTTCTATTTTCCTCGTATCTATTTTTTTTTAATTTTTTTTATTTTTGCTCTATAATATTATACTTTGCTTTTCCCATATAAAAGAAATTATGCAATATTTAAGCTTGTGTGTCTCATTTATTCCACTTAACATTTTTGCCTCAAAGTGCAGCCCCTCTTCATTTTAACATATGAAACTAACAAGTGAATGAGAGTAATTTGCTGTTGGAAATACAAACAAATGAAAGATAAAAGGTAGCATTCTAAAAAGCTGCATCCAAAGGCAAGAGGTGCTATTTTCCCCCTGTATTTTGACTACTGAAATACTATAAATTTCCAATTTACAAACCATGATTTTTAAATAAAAAGGAAAAAAATAATTTTCTACCATGATGGTCTTGTGAGACAATAAATTCACTTTCACTTTTCATTTATTCTAACTATTCCTGTTTAAACCTAATGCATCTAAACTACTTTAGATCTGAGTAAAAGACCATGGAGGTGCCTAAAGAGTGGAACTGGTTTAGAGCACCTCAAAGATATTCAAAGACTCCACCCAGACCTTTCCACCCCTCCATCCCACATCCAAAGTAATTTTCATTTTAGGCGTCTGCTTTCTGGTTTGTTTAGATGCTTTCCGTTATAACTTTAAATAAGATATTTCTTGTTAGAAAGAGAAGCAATTACATTAGAGGAAAGGAAAAGAGTGAGTATTTTTTTAGAGGAAAGGAAAAGAGTGAGTATTTTTAATAGAAATAAGAAGAGCTGAGACTCTGAGCAGTACCCTGGACTAAATGCTCTGAGGGTTCAGTAGCCTTCTTTTCTATGTCACAACACTAACTCACTCCTGCTAGAGGTGTGAGTTTACTGGCCTTATAAGCGTGAATATGTTATTTTACTCCACTCTGCCCACTTCACCATTATAAAATGAGGATCGTAATTGCAATAACAGCAACTGTTCTTAAAAAAATTAAATTTGTTAATAAGTACAACACACTCAGCATATTTCCTGGCACAAAGTGAGCGATATAAACTATCACTATATAAACTATCATATATAATCTCCTAAACAGTGTTAGGATGAAACAATGTATTTCTAATTCACCAATAAATACATGCTCAGAATACACAGATCTTCTAGTATATTGTTTATGCTAAATACAGGTACTAGAATCATTCTAAAGCATGTGAACATCAAAGTAATTTTTATATAATACATGGGTAAAAGATACATTTTTCTGGTATTAAGCAAATTTTTATCTAGCCAAAGCTTATTAAGATTAAAGCATAAATCACAACTAAAACATAGTCCATTATGTATGCTATTCCATATTAATTAATTTTCAATAATGGCATGTTGCTATCTTCAGCTTGAAGTAAAAATACTTTAGCTTTTAAATAGCACAGTTTTTTCTATGGTTTCAGACATTTTTAAACTCAAATTACATGGGTCTCTGACCTTTCTTAAAACATATTGCTAAAGTAGGTACTAATTCTTTTTTTATGTTTAAATGGTAAACTTGATTTTAGTGAACAAAAGCCAGTAGATTTTCTCGAAGGCCAGGAAAACCACTGACTCCCACCCCTACCCAACACCCACAACACCCTAGAACCACCCAGCTTGGTTCTCCATTTTAGAATGTGTGGGGCACCCTCCCTCTGGTTCCTTGGCAGATTCTATAGCTCAAACATATCAGATAATCAAGAATTAAATCCCTATTTCACTAAGTGAGACTTAATTTACTTACAAGTTTCAAGTTAAGGTTAACAAAGAACTTAAATGATAGGATTATGTTAATATAAATTTCATTTTTTAACATCATTTTCAGTAATTTTAATAAATGTTGTGTTCCCCTGAAATGTAAAAATGCACAGTTGATCTTCCAAATGTTTTTAAGAAGATATAGAGAATTAATAAGGTTTCTGAATTATTAAATACAATATAGTAAACATTTTTAAACTTTTGAATAAGCTAGGAATGTAGCTCTTCCCTGAATTTAAGGTTGCCATTCTGCAACACAGTGAGGACACAGCAGATTATAAAAATGTCTGTATTTCCTGGATTTCCTTTCAGATAATAATTGGCCCTAATTTTAAGTCATCCAACATTAGCCTGTAAATCAGATACATATCACACTCTATTACATTATTTACACTCATTTTTTATTTTGCCATAGCTTAGATTCACACTCCAAAGATAGTTCTAAAATACAGAATAAACTTAAAAGAATAAGGAAACTAAGACCATACAAAGTTCTAAAGTTCAAAGTTCTAAGCTCTTCTACAAAGACATTAGCACTACAGGAACCTAATGTTACCAAAACAAAATCACTTTTTTCTCTTTTATATTCTCCAGTAAGCAACTAAGAAAATGTAATCTGTTTCCTCTTTGAAGTAGAGAGATATTTTTTTTAAAAACTCATTTTATCTCTAACACCAGGGATTCAAATTCAGGTTATCAGAAGGGCCTACTATTTGAAGTGAGGACAGAGGATGTAAAACTACACTGAGCTCCCAATAGAGACAAAAACAAAACCATCAACCTGATACAAATGCTCTCTAGGACCACAGGCCCAAGCAGGCAGTGCTTAGTAAAAGGCAGAACCTTCCATAAGTAGCAGGAGGAAAACACTCTTCCTGCAGATCACTGCTCTGCCAAAAACAGCTGCTGCCCCCACAACTGTCAAGGGCTGAAGAATCAGTAACCCAACACCCAAAAGCATTTTTCCTACCCATACAAATTATTTTCTTTGATACCGAGAGGGTTTTATCATTGTCTGTCTGTCTTTCTTTTCTTTCTTTCTTTCTTTCTTTCTTTCTTTCTTTCTTTCTTTCTTTCTTTCTTTCTTTCTTTCCTAGTTTTTTGAGGGCAGTGTCACTACATAGTCCAGGCTGGTCTTTAACTGCTGGTGATCCTCCAGATACATGCCACCACACCCAGTTCAAGAGTTTCATTTTTAACTCATTTACAGCCTCAATGAGATTAGAACCAAAGAAATTTTTCAGTGACATACATAGAAATAAAATTTTATCATTAAAATATTTCATTTAAAAAATATTTCATTTATAAAACATAAAATCATAAACCCAACTAGCACTTTAAAGGCAACACCCTCGGCTCCAGTGTTTCTAAAATCTCTGGCAAGTGAATTAAAAGTATTTACTATGCAGTGAATAAAAGCAAACAATCTGAAACTGTAATCACCATTTCAGTCCTCACTAGAACAGAAGATGCTATCTTTTACATTATTGCATAAAAACTAGAATAATAATAAAAACATGAAATCAAATAGAAAATCTCTTTCACAAGGAGACTTTTCTGAGAGTTATAATCACAACTGACAAATAACCATAAGACATGGCTTTTTCACTTATATGATTACCACAAGTCTTTTCCATGGGGATAAAACACCAAAGCAACCATACAACAGTTTATGAAAAGCACCATGCCAAAAGACAGGCCATAATTCAATGACAGCTGACATATAGAACTGTAGGAGTGTTACAAGTACCATTCTTGTGTTTTTCCATTTTAGTTAAACAAACAAAATCTAGATGTTAGCTTATTAAAGATATTTGATCTCACACAATGGAAATATATGCAAACAAATAACAATGGCCATCAAAATTAATGCAACTCTGGGAGGTAGAGGGAGGAGGGTTACAAGATAGAGAACAGTCTAAACAACTTACTCTGTTGCAAAGTAAAATTTTTAAATTTTAAAATTTGTAAATGTAGCTCAGTGATAGAGTGCTTACCTAGCATGTATAACACCCTAGCTTCAATTCCTAGTACTGCAAAAACAAAATAAACAAAGAACAAAAAGGGAACTAATTTTACCAAACATTCTTCAGTGAGACTGAAATAATTTGTCCAAATTGTGGTTACTAAAATACCAATAAGAAGGAAAAAAATCTTAATTATATTCTTTAATCCCACAATTCTTTGTGTTCCACTGTGGTCTGTCGTGTTGGATTGCCAAGACACTGTACCCCAAACTTTAGGCTCTCTTTCCTGGTAGGGTACCATAAAAGCCAGGGATTCTTCTATCATTCTCTCTTTCTAATATTCATGGTTAGAAGCCTCAATTATAATTTTATTCCATATAGTATGTTTCTTTAAAGCTGATTTATCATCACTACTACAGAAAAAGACATTTCTTAATTTCCAAACAGATCAAAAACAAAACAGCAAGAAAATAAATAAGCAAGAAGTGGTAGAAAAAGCTGTATCTCCTAGGGAAAAAATGTAAGAGTGGAAACAGTAAAATTCAGTAACATTAACAGTAAAATGAGGTATTAAGTGTAATTTGGTTATACTGCCAAAAGTGTCAATTGTAACTATAAACACAATTTCTAGAAAATCACCAAAAGAATACCAATGCTACATAAGAGTGGGGTAGAAGAAAGGAAGGAAAACAATCACATTAATGTCAAAACTTCCTATGTCAAATTTGGAGGAAGCATTTAAATTTTTTCACAGAACCAGAATTTGGCCAAAATGAAAACGGTGCAAAGAGACCAAGCAGCAACTGAACAGGGAAGACAGTGACTCTGATTACTAGACATGAAAATAACTGCCATGAAAAATTAAGTACTGGAAACTAAACCACTTGATCTGTAGCTCAAACAGAAATTATTTTTAGAAATTAAAAAGTAGTTAGAACTGAGGGGAAAAAAGGCCAATTTCTCCAAAGAATGCCTAACTAGTCTTATTCCCAGTCCAATTTCCAACTAGAATTTTCTCTGAAATTTAATTCTATGATCCTAAAGTGCTTCTGAAATGTTTAGTTCAGTATGTCAACAGCCTTTGGGGTACACTCTCCAATAGCTAATGAAAAAAGCTATGCCAAAACAGAAGAGACAAAAACACAGGCACAGCCAGGCATCCTGGCACACACCTACAATCTCAGCACTTGGGAGACTGACACAGGAAGATCACAAGTTCAAGGCCAGCCTGGGTCACACAGCAAGAACCTGTCTTTAAAAAAAAAAAGGACACAGGCACAAAAATCACCAAAAAGTGAAAGAGTAACAGTGTGAGGAAAAAGAAATATAAACATCATAAATTCTAAATCTCAGAAATTTAGACTCCTTATCAAGTAGATAAAGCCTGAAGTCTTAACTGTACCTCATGCTGCATGCCAACTTCAGTTCACAGAGATCACTTGATTAAAGATAGGAAAAGCATCTTTCTTCCTCCCTAGCCTCATCCCTCCCCCATTCTGATCCAGAAACAGCTTATACATGCACCAGAAAACCATGCACACATCTGGTCCTAACCTATAACTGAAGAAACACATTTTATCCTAACTCACCTAAATATTTTTCAACTTTACCACAGTGAAAGAAAAAGTCAATTTAAAAAATTCAAATACTCTCCTAATAAATTCGAGTTTAAAGAAATACCTCTGTGATTCTCCCTTTTTCATATTTAAAATAGGGTTTTAAACTACAAGTTATTTTGGCCATCTTCTGCTAATATTTCAACACAAAACACAATGACTTTATTTACTAGGTGTATACCATGTGTCTAGCTTTCTGCTTAATTATTCAGTGTGACATGCAAATGTAGGAAAGAAGTGCATGATCTAGTGGGGAGGTAGGAAAATAAAACAGTGTCTCCTGTACAATTATAAATGTTTTAGAAATTCAGAGAGAGAGAACATGGTAGGGAGGGAACACGTACAGAACTTGAACTAGGATTCAAATATAGAAGAAATTTGAAAACCCATAGAAGAAATGGAAAAAATACTCTGGTCAAGAGTATTACATAAATGAAATCTAACGTATAAAAAATGCTAAATATCAAAGTTAGAATGAGTGACTATTGTTGGCACAGTCTGAGAAGAACAATGAAGTACTAGACCAAAGTGTTTATGCTAAGAAAAGTAAGCTGCATTAGGATTTTACAGCACTGCGGCGATGGGCTCCAGCTAATGTCCGCAAGGGTTTCCAGCACTCTGAATCTGCATCCAAGTAGACTTCTGCTTTTAGGCATATTCGCTGTTTCTAGAGAGAATAATGTTCTGACAAATGATGGGCTTTGTGTGCCATTTGATAAACTGACCACACTAGAGGTAAGATGCTCTTTTACAGCTACTAAATGCAAAGAGGAGAAAACAGTAAAAGCAAAGAACTTAGAGAGATCATTAAAACACCTGGCTCTCCTGATTCTGTAACCTGAATACACATCTTATATTCTTGTAGCTTAATCCAGAAAAAATAATTAAACTGCAAAGACACTACCCAAGAATGAGCTTTACTGAAGAAAAAAAAAAAAACAGGAAATAGAGCTGAAACTTAATTAACAGGGTAGGGAGGTCCAGCACTGCCCAGGAAGCAGAATGGGAAGAAAAAAAGTATCTTAGTTTTTGAGAATAATGCTGCTGCTCAATATTGCATAATTGCATCAACTTGATTCAAATCCAGTATTTCTTATTCAGTAAAAAAAAAAAAATTAAAATAGCCACATTTTCCTTTATAAATATATACATTCAGTCAAGAAAGCTACTACCAGAAAACTTTAATTCTAATGATAATAAAAAGCAGGAGGAAAGTTGTTTAAGTGCTTACAATTTTAAATAACTTTTAAATTTAAATGCTGTATTTGTTAGCAATATTATTTTTAAAATTCAAATAAAATTACAATGAAATTCTTTCATAGTCTATGTTTCATAGTATCCTTGTAGTGTACTACTTTAGTACTACTTTAGTACACTACAATAGACAATTCTTCAAATGAATAATTAGAATTTATTATTATATACTAATTATGAAAAATGTTAGTGGCAGTATCAGCAGTTAGTAGTTTGTAACTGTGATCTTGAAAAACCTATGAGAAATACAAAGCTTTCTGCACAAGTACAGGTATCCAAAACACAATATTACATACTACTTTTGCACGCAAGCAACACAATGTACACTGTATGAAAATTTAATTTTCTGTCATTATAATTTCTGCTATTAGAAAGCTGCAAGTGGACCACAAATTATAAATTAACAATAAATATATAAATAAATATATGCTGAGAAGCTGTATCTTTGCACTTCTCTAGGTAAGGTGACTCTTGAAAGTCTTGAACATGCTGAACATATAAATTATTTCACCTAAATGCTCTCATCACTCCCACGCCAAACTATACACAAAAACCACAATGACTTTTTCAGTCCTGAAAGAGCCTAGCTTTGTGCAGCGCAGAGACTGACAGCCAAGCTGGAGCTTGTACCCACCAGTGTGGATTTGTCTTTTCACACCTAAACTGTCGCTTGTGCAACCAAAGACAACAGCTCTTAGATGGATATATGCACTGCTGGAAGAATTACTCAACCAGAGAAAAATAGCTGACTACCTGACGTGGCCCTGCTGGCAAGATGTTTTTCCTGTTCTAAATCCTTCCAAGTAAATCTGATGCAAAATGTGTGCTGAGTCTGGTTGAACTTAAAAAGATGTCTGGTGGAGACTGCAAAAGCCAATTTCAAGATTTAAATTATTCTTCAGATACAAAATAACTATTACTCCTGCTAAGTGTATAACAGTTATTTGATGGTCTTTTCTTATAAAATGTAAAGAAGCAACTTTTTAAAAAACAATTCAGGCTTCCTAAACATGGCTTCACTTTTGCCAAGACATAGGCCATTAGAATAACCACTACTGCAAATATGAATACCTCTTAACAAATTTCAACAATATTACATATCCAGTCCATTATTTGAGGAGATAACTCATCCTGATCAGATATTTTAGGTGTCATTGAAGAATTCTACATATGGTTCTGAAATGTAGTATTAAAGTCTAAACAAGCAGAACTGAACAGACCTAGGAATCTATGAAATTTTGGAAAAAAATGTATTTCTATACATTGGCTGAGATTCTAAACTCCTAAACACAATTTGAGTTCCTGAAGAATTTATCAGGATCTTTCCTTTTATACTAATGACTTTGAACAATTACTTACTGAGAAATTTTGTCTCATTTCTCTCAATTTTGATAAATTTTAAAAATGTAATGTTAAGATATGGATGTTTTCATTTTAAATACAAAATGGTCCTCTTTAAAATCTAAACTGCTTAAATACAAGGTAATTGGCAATTAGATATCAGTTGACATAATAAGGTCTGGAAACAAGTGCAAACCTTAGGAAAAACTATATTTTTATATTCTATCAGTAATTGATCTTTGAGTGAGACCCATCAAATGCTGAAAGCTTTTTCTATTTTGAAGAAAACAATATATAAAACACACCATTTTCTTATTAGTTTCTTATACAATTTTCATCTTTAATTTACAGAGGATATCTGACAGAAATACTACATCTAATGACTAATCTTAATTATTATAATTCATACTTTAGGTTACTTCTATTACTGATATTATACTTTGACGTTCACACCACATGTTTTAGTAAGATCATTTGCCATTATTTCTCAAAACTTCTAGAGAACTCCAGCTAAGGTCCTTTAATGAAATCATGTTAAATGATATCACTTACTAGAGAGACCCCACTTTCACTGCCACAGGAACATGCGGAAGCTGAGTGGCCCACTTCAGTGTCACATCCTGATAAATCTGCAACATGCTGTTATGGTTTCCAATCATAGTATTTATTGTCCCCTCAGAAACTGCAAGTTGAAGATACAAGAAGAAAATGGTCATTTGAAATAGGACATTATACCTAATATTTTAAGGGATTTGAAACACACAGTAATTCTAATATCTTGATTTTACTTTTTTAATTTTTTTTTATTTAAAGAGGAAAAAAACATGTAAAGGGTAGGGATAATATAGAATTTCAAAAAAAAAAGATAAACATTAAGAAATCACAAGTTGATGAACTACATATTGTCCTCTTAGAAATAGTTGTTCAAGTTAGAAAATTAAAGCATACAAAGTAGATATTCAAACAGTGAGACTGTAAACAGCTACCCATGCATGAGTCTCTACATCTATTTCTATCCTTTCTGTATTAGAAGGAAAAACAAAACTTAGCAAGACAAAACAAAACAAATTCCTATAAAAACATGAAACCAAAAAGTCATATAAAACCACAGTACAAGGTGATCTACAATGATTACTGTGTTGTTTCTTATTATCTTCAATAGAATGTCTATATCATCAGGTGTAACTGAATATAGCAGTATAATTGAATATAGCAGTACATCACAATATTAGTAAAAATAAAACTTCAAAGACAGGTAATAATCAAACTAGAGTGGATATTCTAGTGATTCTTGTCATCTTCAGTGCAGTTGCCTATACTCTCAGAGTTGATACTATCAATCATAACAGCTTTGAATAAAATCTATCAATACAAAACAGCAATCCAACAAACCAGATTTGATTATAATCAATCATGGTAAAACAGTGTAGGTTTTACAGAGCTTTAGATTAAGTTAATAGGAAATTAAGGATGATTACCGTATTATATCCTGTTATTTTCAGGAGTACTGTCTGTGCCCTCAAATCTAGTACAGGTAGAATGACTGGAACAGAATATAATACATCTAAGCAGAGTGGTGTGAGTAATGTGGGTTTGAAATCCTGGTGCACTATTAACAATGTAGTATATCAAGGCCATCTATGTTAGAGATTCTAGCCATCCTTCTCTGCCTCATTTCTACTATGCTATTATTCTGCCTTTGTTTTTCTACTTCTCTCCTTCATTCTATTGCCTGCCCTGCTCATTGAGGCCTTTCTGCCACTGTTCCTAAAATCCTGGTATTTTTTTTTTCTCTCTCTCTAGAATGTCCTTCAGTATTCTCTGTAGGGTTGGATTGGTGGTCACAAATTCCCCCAGTTCCTCTTTGTCATGGAAGCATCTTGTTTCTCCATTAATTTCTAGTGAAAGTTTTGCAGCGTACATCAATCTGGGCTGGAGGTTATTTTCTTTCAGGGCTTGGAATACTTTGCTCCAAGGTCTTCTTGATCTGATGGTCTGTGTCGAGAAGTCAGCTGTGATCCTAATGGGCTTACCTTTATAGGTAATCTGTTTCTTTTCTCTGGTGGATTTTAATATTCTGTTTTTATATTGAATTTCTGGTACCTTGATTATTATATGTCTGGTTGTAGATCTGCTTTGGTTGTAGGTGGCTAGAGTTCAGTACGCCTCACACAACCAAATGTCATTTTCTTTTCCCATACTTGGGAAGTTTTCCTTAATTATTTCTGTGAATAGCCTTTGTAATTCGCCTGTTTGTATTCCTGCTTCTTCATTCACATTTCTTATTCTTTAATTGCAGATTCTCTTGTCATCTTCTATACTTTGTATTGTTACAGGCTGTTTTCTTGTCATTTTTAAGAGATCTTTCCTTTCATGATCCCACATTGCAAACTTGTCTTCAAGTTTTGATAGTATATTCTTAGTTTCTTTATGAAGTTTTGCCAGCTTTCAATGGAGTTTTTAATTTCCTGGTAGTCTCTCTGACTCTGCTTCATGTATTCTATATTTTCTTTATATTCTTTATTGAATGTTTCTCTCCTTTTTTTGTGTTCCTCCCTTATTCCATCTGTGTCCTCCTGAGAAGTGCTTAGCATTTCTTTCATTACTCTACTCATATCGTGTTTTACCTGATTTAATATTTCAGTTTTGAGCTCGTCTAAAAGGTCCCAAAGATATCTCTTAATGTCCATTGAATCCATGTCTGATGTTTCGTGTTGGCCACCCTCAGACTCCCTTGTTTTTCCCTCACCTATATCAGTGCTCTCAGGGTTCTGAGCTGGGGGCCTCCTCTTGCCTTTCTCTCCTATCATGGTCCTGGCCTCCTCCACACAGGTGTACAGTGGAGGTCCCAGCCCCCTTCATTGTTGGCCACAGTTCCTCCGAAGCATGCTGGTGTGGGACCTCAACCCTATTCTACCTGCTCTTGTCAATGAGGTGTAAGCAGGCGTTGTGTATGCCTGCCCCTCCCTACCGGGCCAGCCAAACTTCAGGGGTCTTCATCAAGTTAGTGCGTATTAGGTGCAGAGAATCGATTTGGGAAGGCTTATTGGGTCGCATCCAGGGACACCACCCAGTCCAAGCAAATCCCATGAATTTTGTTCTGGGGAGGGAGCAATCAACTTAAGTCATTGTCACATCCCAGTTCAGGCTCCTCCTGCCCAATTCCAACATGTCACCCATTTGGTCGCACCCTTCCTGTGGTGGGGGGGCATCTCATTCCCAGCACTGACCGTGGATTAATAAAGGTACTTTCACCAGCTCCGCTCTCCATTGGGCTCACCAACTGCGAACTTCAGCGCAGCTGTGGTTCCTGTGAGCGGTGGTAAGAATGAATTTGGGCGGCTCTGCCAGCAGGCACGAATTTGCGAATTCAGGCTGGCAAAAACTTTGGAGGTCGCATTGAAAACACCATGTCCTATAGCCCCAAGACTGCATGTTTGACAAGCTTTTTTACGTTTTAATTTCTTCCTGTGTCAAGAGGATCCATCTCCGCCTGTCTGGATCTCTCCAGGATGTTTTATTCTGGCATATGAGTTGTTTCTCCCGGGAGGCTTTGTATTTTATTGCTCACTGATCGGCCATCTTTAGCTCCCATATCTTGATTTTAAGGCACAAAAGATTTAACTTCTAAATTATTTTTCAGTTTTAAGCTACTAATAATCAGAAAGAATTCCTTTCATACTGAATGTATAAATAATGGCCAAGTTGTTTGCATTTCACATAAGGAATATGAATTTCACTAACATGTTGACACATTTAAGCTAATGATTGCACATTCACTATGGATAAGTCATTCTATTTGGATGTTACTGTTCTGTTTAGAAGAGCTGGTATTCTCCTAGAACCTTCTTCAACAGTGACATGAAAAGCAATAAAGTATACTGGAAGCCAATTCCATAAGTCATTAAAGTAAAATGACTGACAAAACTAAATATGTGCTTTATATTAAACTTCTTCAAATGCTGAAAGTTAAAATCTCCATTACATTTCCAGCATAAAAATATTTTCCTACATGGTTAAAATATGTGTACAAATGTGGCATTTTTATGATATATACAATAGAGCCTACACATATGGAAAAAATAAAATCTTTCTACATACCTGAGCAATATGGAAGAAAACAACTTGGGCTACAATCAAGCTTCTTCATGAATCGAATTTGTCCATTATCCTTCAGACAAAAAAAATTTCTCTCACCAAGAACAAAAACAGAAGATGCTGACTGATTAAAAGAAACAATACATATATCAAGGGCCTGTTCTCCAATATTTAGAGTCCAATCCACCTGCAGACCAAAATCCAAGATCAAGTTAGTTGCTAAAATTAGAATATTTCAATCATTTTCAGATCAATATAAATTAATAAATTGATTTACATTGAAGCAGAAATATAAACATTAAATAATTTCTTTAATTTAACCAGATTTGTGTGTTTGTTATCACCATATTTCTGATGTTTTATAGATTCTCAAGTATTTTCTAACATCTCTTGTTAGATGACATAAACTGTTCAGTGGATCAAAATACTCATTAAAAAGTTATCTTCTCCCTAGGCATGGTGAAGAGCAACTGTAACCTCAGTACTTGGGAGGCTGAGGCAAGGGGACTGCTGTGAGTTCGAGGCCAGATTGAGCTACACAGTGAGTTCAAGGACACCCTAAGCTATGTAGTAAGACCCTGTCTCAAAAATAAAACAAGTCTTTTTTCTGAAAAAATTCTGTAACAAAGCTATTATGGGATAATGAAAGTATGGAGAAATCTTAATAAATGGGTAGTTATGTAAAAATAAGCAGTTTCAGTGTGCTATTGCACAGTAAGGTGACTACAAATAATAAAACATGTTATTTCAAAAAGCCAAAAGAAAAATTTTATCATACAAAATGATAATTCCGAGGAGACAGATCTGTTTAATATAACTATATACAAATAAAAATGTAATAAAACATCTCATGATTCTCCATTAGCACGTACACTTTTAATTTAAAATTACAATTTTATATATGCTTAAAGATAAATTTATTTTTTAAATGTTATTGTTTATCTTGCAAATCAAATGTAACAATCAAAATATGTACCCAATATTGTTATCAATATAACACTTTGAAACAAGATAATCTTAAAATAAATTGACACAACACTGGACTAAGCTCCAGAAATTCCATGGGCTTGAGTGGACCGCACCCAGCAACCTTCATAAAACCAGGGGAACCAGGTCCGCTGAAAGGGGAGTCAGGCCCAGGCTGAGCCGCAAGGTGAGTTGCAGCTCACCAGGGCAGGCCCTGAAAAGTTTGGCCTGGGGTGCCCGCCCAGCCCCAGTAGAACACTGAATTAGGCTCCAGAGGTTCCCCAGGCTTGAGTAGACCACACCCAGCAACTTCATTCAACCAGGGGAGTCAGGCCCACCGAACGAGGAGAGCCAAAGCCACATGAGTCCCAGGAGTGGAGGTCGCAGGAGGTGATTTCCAGCGCATCCAGGGAAAGCACTGGAACATCGCTGGAAACATGGAAATACAGCAAAATGACAAAAAGAAAGATCAAAATGTAATCTCAAACCTCCAGCCCATCCCAAGAAACCTAGGAGCCATGTACATAGGAGAAAATACATGCCATACACCTGAAATGCTGGAAATGATATCAACTGAAATAAAGAAGCAAGTATGGGAAGCTATGAAGGACTCTAATCAGAAATAATCTCCCAGGTAAAAGAAGAAATGATAAAAATAGTGAAAGAAATACTGAACGCATCTAAAGAAGAAAAAGCTAAAAAAAAAAAATAGAGGAACAAAGCAAAAAGATAGAATCCCTGAATGAACAATATAAGAAACAAACAGAATACATGAAGCAGATTCAAAGAGATATACAGGAAATCAAAAATTCTATTGAAAGTTGCAAAAACTTCCACAACAAAGCTGAAGATAGAATCTCAGATCTTGAAGATAAGATTGCAGCTAGTGAACAGGAAAGGAAAGATCTTTTAAAAATAATAAGAAATCAGGAAATAACAATTCAACAGCTGCAAGATGATGCAAAGAAAAACAACATAAGATTAATAGGAATAAATGAAAAAGAAGGGGACAACACAAATGATATCAAGAGGCTATTTACAGAAGCAATAGCTGAAAACCTTCCAAACATGAGTATGGAAACTGACATACAGATTAGTGAAGCATATAGAACTCCAAATAGCCATAACCAAAACAAAACTACACCCAGACATATAATAATCACCATCCCAGAAATCCAACATAAGAACAGAATATTAAAAGCTGTTAGAGAGAAGAGACAGATCACCTAAAAGGAAAGCCTATCGGAATCACAGCAGACTTCTGAACACAAACAATGAAGTCAAGAAGTGCATGGAGTGAAGTGTTTCAGATACTAAAAGAAAACAACTTCCAACCCAGACTGATGTACCCTGCAAAACTGTCCTTCAAAATGGATAGAGAAATAAGATACTTCCATGACAAAGAACAGCTGAACAACTTCATGATCACCAAACCAAACCTACAAAGAATACTGAAAGACATTCTAGAAACACATAGGAAAAAAACCACTAAGCAAGACAGAAAATTAAAAAGAATGGAAAGTTAAGATACAACATCAGAAAGATAACATGTCAACAATAAACCAGTATATGACAGTTATAACCATCAATGTAAATGGCCTCAATTCACCAATTAAAAGAAACAGACTGGCAGAATGGGTGAATAAACAACATCCAACCATATGCTGTCTACATTAAACCCATCTAACCCAAAAGAAAACTCATAGACTTAAAGTCAAAGGATGGAAAACAATACTCCATGAACAGGAACCCAAAAAAAAGCAGGGGTAGCTATTCTATTTGCAGACCATGTGAACTTCAAACCAAGAATGGTCCAAAGAGATAAAGAAGGTCACTATATAATAGGCGAAAACTGCACCAGGAAGAGATAACAATCTTAAATATATATGCACCAAATTCCAGAGCACCCAACTACACAAAGCAAGTATTAACAGAAATGAAAAATCAAATAGGCAATAACACACTTATAACAGGAGACCTTAACATGACATTGACACAAAGGGATAGATCAACTAGACAGAAAATCAGCAAAGAAATAATAGAACTGAATCACACCTGTGAAGAAATGGATTTGACAGACATATACAGAGTGTTCCATCCCACAACATCAGGATATAATTCTTCTCACCAGTACATGGGACAGGATCTAAAACAGACCATATACTAACCAACAGAACATATTTTAAGCAAATGCAAAACAACTGAAATTATCTCATGTATGTTATCAGATCATAGCGCCATGAAACTGGACATTAATGGTAAAAGTAACTGCAAAAACCCCACAAACACATGGAAATTGAATAATACACTCTTGAGCAGTCAGTGGATCACAGAGGAAACTAAAGAAGAAATTAAACAATATCTAAAGCAAGCAAAAATACAAATACAACTTAACGGTACCTGTGGGATGCAATGAAAGCAGTCCTCAGAGGAAAATTTACTGCACTGAGTCCCCACATTAGGAAAACAGAACGAAAACAAATAAGCAACCTGATATTACACCTCAAACATCTAGAAAAAGAAAAGCAAGCCAAGGCCAAAGCCAAAAGAAGGGAGGAAATTATAAAGATCAGAGCAGGAAATTAATGCAATAGAGACTAAGAAAACAATACAAAGAATCAATGAATCAAGAGTTACTACTTTGATAAAGGGACCAAACATGCTCATTGAAAGAACAATAGTCTCTTTAATAAATGGTGCTGGACAAACTGGCTATCTATATGCCAAAAACTAAAATTAGACCCATGCCTATCACCATGTACTAAACTAAAACCTAAATGGATCAAAGATCTAAATATTAAAACAGAAACACTAAATCCGTTGCAAGACAAAGTAGGTAAAAATCTTGAAGACATAAGGGTAGGTAGAGAATTCATGAACAAGAACCAAACCACATGGGAAATACTTCCCAGAATCCATAACTGGGATCACGTCTTATTAAACAGTTTCTGCATGTCCAAAGAAATCTCCATCATAGTGAAAAGAAAACCTACAAACTGGGAAAAAATCTTAACGAACTGTCCCTCAGACAAAGGACTTCTGTCTAGAACTTATAAAGAATTTTAAAAAATCAGACCCCCAAATTTCAAAGACCCAATCCAAAAATTGGCATCCAAGATAAACACACAGTTCTCAGATGAAGAAATATGAAGGGCAAATAAATACATGAAAAAATGTTCATCATCATTGGTCATTAGAGAAATGCAAATTAAAACCACGCTGAGATTCCATCTCACTCCAAAAAGAATGGCCAGGATCAAGAAAACTACCAACAACAAATGCTGGAGAGGCATTTGTTGGGGGAAAGGAACTCTTCTGCACTGTTGGTGGGAGTGTAGACTGGTGCAACCACTGTGGAGGTCAATCTGAAGATTCCTCAAAAAGCTGGGGTTGGAGGTCCCATTTGACCCAGCTATTCCACTCTTAGGCATATTCCCAGAAGAACTGAAAACATCTTGCCACAGTGATATATGTGCACCCATGTTTATAACAGCACAATTTGTAATAGCCATTTATTGGAAACAACCTAAGTGCCCTTCAACTGAGGAATGGATAAAATAATTGTGGTACTTTTATACATTGGAGTACTACTAAGCTATAAGGAATGATCACATTGAGATATTTATAAATAAATGGATGCAACTTGAATCCATACTCATAAGTGAAATAAATCAAACTCACATGTATAAATATCGTATAGTCTCCCTAGTATAAGAAATGGTAAGAGTACAGAAGATTTTATGGTAACATGGTTCACCATTATATTGCTTTAAAGTCTCATGTTTTCATTCATTGGTTGGAATGGTTTTATTCTGTTTTGTTTGATCTTAATATATGTGATGGTATGGATAGTTACTTTGAAGAAGAGACAATATGGCAGTCATTGTTGGTTTAATATCACCTTGCTCTAAAGTCCTACCATGTTCTTGTTTTTCTATTACCATTGGTTCTATCATGTTGTGTCTTACTGGATTTTAATATGTATGACAGTATAAAAAATTTTTATGGAAAATGAGATAATATAGTAGCCATTGTTCATCTTCAGTTATTTGGTTCAGAATGCCTTGCAATACTTTCATTCTCTTGAGTGGTTTTATTCTATTTTGTTATGTTTGACATTATTGTGTGTAAAGCTAAGCTCAACTATTTCAAAGAAAGAGACATGATAGCTACTGTTAATATCCAATTGTCTTGTTGTAAAGTGCTGTGTTGCTTACATTGTTCTGTTCTGATCTGCTTATATCTGTCCTCTTGTTTTATTCTCTTTAAAATAAAAAAATTAATATATAGTGATAAAACTATATCAATGACATATTGATACAATTATGTAGTAGCAGTCAACAAGCTACTACAGTAGCATCAACAGAATCTTCTACATATAAGCACTGCTCCATACTTCTGAAACAGGATCAAGATTCAATAAATTCATTTAAAATAACAAAGGCATGAATGTAAAGTGAACATGCAAAAGATTTGCACAATTTATCTTCAAAGCAATTAATAACATTTGTAAATCAAGAAGATGCAAAAGAAGAAAGATATATCATGCTTAAAATCCAGTATGGTACCTATGGCAATGGCAGTGAGATAGCTTCACAAATAATAACACTAAAGAAAGTAAGACCATCCTCAAAGTTAGGCTTTAATCAACAAATAATTGGCATCAAAAAGGAGCAAATGTCAATCTGCCAACTCCTAGTTGGCTCTGCACTTTGGTTCCTCTCAGCATACATAGGTAGCAGAGATTACTACCAAATGACCCAGCTGACTGGGGCCAAGATCAGTGTCCTAAAGGAGCCTGGAAGAGTCCTCTGCTTAAAAAATAAATAAATTTTTAAAAAACAGTAGCAGATGAGTCAGCAGTGCTACAAACAAGAAATGCCTATGGTCGGTATAAACTTCAAAAACAGTGTGGGGTTTTACCCCAAGAGTGTCTTCTTCATAGCAGGACACAGCTGGACAAAAAAATCCTGTGTCATATTCCTAGAGAGAGTTTATCAGGCACCATCGTAGGAAGGTGTTGACTGTGTGGACCAGACCCACAGAACACCTATACTACAGTTTCACTCCAGGACTGAAGTGTTACCACAGTAGCCGGGTGAGAGAAAGTCATGGGAGACACAGAGGTAGAGAGGATGAGGTCTAGACAGACCTCTCAGGCGAGGAAGGACATTGGAACTACATTCTGTGGTAGAAGACCAGGTTCGGCAAGTGTGGTTTTCAGAAGTGACTGGATCTGAAAACTGTGGCAGCGAATTCAGCAGGCTACTTGAGCCCCCACCCAGAGCCCTACACCAGTACAGACCAGTGGTCTGGTTGTTTCTCGATGTATCAGTGGGAGCAGGGATGTGACACAGTTCAAACAGCTGTCATGGACTGGGATTTACACACAGGGAGACCTCTTGAGCAGCAAGGTCACCTCACAAACTCACAGGCTATAAAGTGAGGCAGAGAGGACTGTGATTTGCTGAATTGTAAAAACTACTATAAAAGGAAACCACTCATTTGGAAATACATAGAAAATTTTTTTTCCTTTATGAAATTTGTGGAGGGGGTATTTGGAGGGATTTTTTTTCCTACTTTCTTTTTCCTTTTTTATTATTTTCTTTGTTTTGATCCTCTTTTTTCTCTTATTTTCTTCTCTCACTCTCTCTCTCTCTTTTAATTTGTTCCCTTATTAACTTTTTTAGTTTACCCTCTATTTTTTCTTAGTATTCCTTTTCCTGGCTGTTTTTTTCTAATGTCATTAACTTCCTTTTACTTTTTAAGAGGACCCTTCATTTTCACTTTTATCAGATTTTCATCTTCCATTGCTTTTCAATCTTTACTTTTTTGTGCTCCTACTTCCCACATGCTCTATCCCCAAAAGTATAACCTTTAAGCTTCATGAATCTACATATATGTCTTATTGCTTAGAACATTATTCTATTGATAATGGAGCTAAAGTTGACCCATTCTGTTAGACATTTACTATAGATCTCTTCTCTATGGCAAAAGAGTGATGTATTGTTTGTTCTTAGGATCTGTCAGTATACAGTTTGTGCTCAATGCTATAGTTATTACTGATTTTATTACTGTAAGGTGATATAGTTTTTGTTATCAATTGAATTTCATTGTATGCCAATACCTGGGCTGTCTATAGATCATAAACAATACTGAAGCCCATTCCTGAAGAACTGGGTACTGAGCCAAATAAGCTGCAATAGCCCCTCCCAAACAAACAGAGGTGATTAGATCTTCAGACAGAGGCAAAGGCCGACAGTTAAGGCACTCCCAGAGGACATCTCTGAAAAGCAGACATTAACAAAAGAGATCTCCGTAATAGAAACAAAGCTACCCACTTGAATCAACCCATAAGCCCCACTACATAAAATGAAAAAAAAAAAAAAAAGAACAGGCAGCAAAATGTCTCCAAAAATGCTCTATGACCCCAAAGCCGATCAAGACAACATCAAAGGGGAAGACACCACAAGCTACTACGCACCTAGTTATCTGAAAGGATAACAGTGCAGGTAATAAAATAGATGAATAAGATGCTTGGTGAATTGAAAGAAGACCTAACTAAACAGATAATGATCCTAATGAAACAACCAGCAAGCCTACAGAAGACACAAATAAAAAGCTAGCAAAGCTAAAGAAAGAGCTGCAAAACATGAATGCCCAACATAGAAAAGAATTAGAGTCCAGAAAAAGTACGAAGCAGAAATCCAGAGGATTAAAAAGCTGATAGAAAGTATGAGCAGCACAAGTGACCAATGTGAGGACAGAGTATCAGATCTACAAGACAGGGCTGTAGATCTGATGATCAACGTAGGCTGATGATCAACACATGAAAAAACATTTAAAAATGGATTCAACAGCTGCTAGATGATACAGAGACTGATCTGAGATTAACTCAAATTAGTGAAAATCTGAAGACAGCGCATAGGTCATAAAAATCCTGCTTACAAAATAAACACCACAAAACTTTCCAAATAGGAAAAAGAAGTCAAGAGGTACAGACACACAATGCATAAAGAACCCCAAATAGCCATGAGCAAAAAAGAACCAGTCCACAACACATCACAGTCAAAATAACAGAAATTCAACACAAGAAAAGAATCCTAAAAGCTCTTAGAGAAAGTAGCAAATCACTTATAAAGTAAAACTATTAGAATTACAGCAGATTACCCAACATAACCTTAAAGGTAAGGAGAGCTTGGTACAGTGTTTCAAGCCATAGAGGAAAACAACTTCCAACCAAGACAGGTATATCCTACAAAATCATCTTTTAAAACTGATGGAGAAGTAAGAAATTTCCATGGTAAAGAACACCTAAAAAATTTTCTTGACAACCAAACAAGCATTCCAAAAATTTTTCAATGATATCCTAGTACAAATACAAGACTATGAAGTTAACAATGCCAAAGGTCTAATTGAATATATCAGGTAGGGTGAGCATATAAGTAGAAGAAAAAGAAAAGGAATCAGAGGCAAGAAAATAATACAATAACAGGAATAAGTAAATACTTATCAGTGATAACTAACAATATGAATAGTCTCAATTCACTAATCAAAAGACACAGATTGGCAGAATAGATCAAGAAAAAAATCCAATGGTATCCTCAACACAAGAAACACATTTAACTACACCCCAAATTTCATAGACTAAAAGTCAAATATTCCAACAAAAAATCCCAAAACAAGACAGAGTAGCTACCATATTTTCAGACAAGCTAAAATTGTTCAGAGGCAAAGAAGGATATTACACACTGGTTAAAGAATAACAAGAATTCAACAGGAAGGAATTCAGCAAGAAGATACAATTGTAAACACATATACACCAAAAAAAGTCACACCCAACTTCATAAAACAAATACTAATACCACATAAACACCAACACAATTATACTGGGAGCCCTCAATACCCTACTATCATAAACAGATCAATCAGACAAAAAAATTAAAAGAGAAATAATCACAGTTAAACCAAACGTTTGAATAAATGGACTTAATAGATATATACACAGTGTTCCATGCAACAACAAAAGAATACACATTATTCTCAGCAGCAGATAGGCCCCTCTATAAAATACATCACATACTAGCCCAAAAAATCATACTAAAGAAAATGCAAAAATACTGAAATTTTACCATGCATATTATCATATCACAGTGCAATGAAATTAGAAATTAATGGCAAAAGAAATTAAGGAAATTAAACAACATACTCTTGAATAAGCAATGGGTAATAGAAGAAATTAAGGAAGAAATAAGACAGTATCTAGAATTAAACAGTAATGCAAATACAACATACCAGAATTTATAAGACACAATGAAGCAATCTTAAGAGAGAAGTTTATAGATGTGAATGCCCACATCAGAAAAACTGCATGAGCCAAAATAAATAACTTATCGAACAAGAAGAACAATCTAAATTCAGAGCTAGTAAAAGGGAGGAAGTTATAAAGATCAGAGCAGAAATCAATGAAATGGAGAGTAAACAAACAACTAAAAAAAATCAATGAATTGGAAAAACAAAATAGTCAAACTCTTACTCTCACCGAAAAAACCACAAAGACACAAATCAATGCAATTGGAAAGTAAAAAGGTGCAATCACAATAGAAACTGACCAAATCAAGCTTATTAGCAGCTACTTCACAAACTTATATACCAATAACTTAAAGAATTCAGAAGAAATGGACAGACTCCTAGATTTGTATGAATTATCAAAACTGAATGTTTTCAGTGTATCTAGATGTTCCCTCAAACTTCTGTGCGCTCATATGTGGAGCTTTTCAGAAGTGGCTGAATCTAGGGTATATGAATATCGATGAAGGGTATGTGGTAACTAAATTAGTTTACTAATTGGTTTAGCACAGTTCTAGGTATGGACAACGAGAAAGCCCACCCTAGGTACTGGTGGCACCAACTAGTAGGCTGTTAGCACGGGTGGGATAAAAAGAAACGGAAGGCTCGCTGCTACTGCTTTTTTTTTTCTGCTGACGTTTCCATAGACTGTTTCTCCTCTGATATTCTTCTGCCATGCTGCCCTATCCGGGAGACAGCTGATTATGGCCTGTGAGCTAAAATAAACCTTTCCTCATTTAACTGGTGGATGTTGAGTATTCTGTGCCAGCAATGAGAAAGTAACTAAGACACTGAACCAAGACTTAAAAATCTTGAGTAATCTAATAACAACAATGAAATGCAAGAAGAAATAAAAATTCTGCCAACTAAGACAAGCTCAAGACCAAATGGATTCACTGCTAAATTCTACAAGAACTTCAGGAAGATCTAATATCAATTCTCCCCAAAATCTATAATGAAACTAAAAGGAAAGCAATACTCCAAAAGTCATTCCTGGAAGCTAGCAATAACCTGAGTGCAAGATCAGATAAATGTCCACCAAAAAGGAGAACTACAGGCCAATCTCTCTAATGAACAAAGACATAAAAATTCCCAAGAAAATACTGGCAAACAGAATGCAATATCATCAAAAAGATCATACATCATGACATAGGAGGCTACTTCCCAGGGATGCAAGGATGGTATACCATACTCTAATCAATAAATATAACCCAGCACATAAGCAGAAACAAGGATAGATGCAGAAGAAAAAAAAAAACCTTCACAAGTCAGACATCCATTCAAAAAATGGGGGAAAAAAACCTCTGAATAAGCATAGAAGGAACTTATCTCAATCTGATAAAAGCCATTCAAGACATACCCAATGCCAATATTATATTAAATCTGGAAAAACTGCAAGCTTTCCCACTAAAATCAGGAATAAGACAAGAATTTCCACCATCACCACTCCTGTTCAACACACTCCCTGAAACATTAGCTAGAGCAATCAGATAAGAGAAAACAATAAAATGGGTATGTACAGGAAAAGAAGTTACATTATTAATATTTGCAGATGAAATAATCCTTTACTTACAAGACCTCAGAAGTTCTACCAAAAGACTCCTAAAATAACCAAATTCAGCAATGTAGCAAAATATAAAATCATCAGACAAAAAAACAATAGCATTCCTATACACTAATTATGAGCTCACTAAAAAATGGGAAATTGAAAAACAATACCATTCATAGTAGCATCCAGACAAATTAAATACTTGGGAATTAAAAGACCTCTACAATGAAAATTACATCACTCTGAAAAAGGAAATCAAAGATGACATCAGAAAATGGAAAAAGATTCCCCATGTTCCTAGAAAGGCATAACTAGCCAAGGATTTAGCTCAGTGGCATAAGCATCTTCCTGGCAAGCACAAGGTCACAAGTACAATCCCCAGTACAAAAAAAAAAAAAAAGGCAGAACTAATATAGTTGAAATGAGCTATACTTCCAAAACTGATATACAGATGTAATGCTATCCCAACCAAAATATCAACCACATTCTTCATAATTGTAGAAAATCCTAAAATTCAAAATAACAAAAGCAATCCTGGGTAACAAAAGCAATCCTTGGTAACAAAAGCAAAAAAGAGACATCACAATCCCCAATTTAAAGATATATTACAAAGCTACATTGATTAAAAAAAAAAAACAGCATGGCACTGGCACAGCAACAGACATGTGGATCAGTGGAACAGAATAGAGAAAGAAGCAACCACCCCACGAACATCCAGCTATTTAATTTTTGAAAAGGGGGCCAAAAACAAATACAGAAGGAAAGATAACCTCTTGAATAAGTAGTGCTTGAAAAACTGGATAACCACATGCAGAAAACTGAGTCTATATACTAAACTAAAATGAAACTGGATTAAAAATCTAAATGTTAAAACACAGTTGGCTGTGGTGATGCACACCTGTAATCCCAGCACTCCAGAAGCTGAGGCAGTAGGACTGTTGAGTTCAAGGCCAGCCTTAAATACAAAGCAAGCCCCTGTCTGAATGAATGAATGAATGAATGAATGAATGAATGAATGAATGAATTTTAAAACAGAAACAAAATCTGCTGGAAAATAAACTTGATAAAATTCTTGAAAACATAGGTATAGGCAAGGACTTTCTGAACAGAACATCAATGGCCCAAGAAACAGTACTGAGATAGTCAACAAATGAGACAGTATCAAATTTAAAAGCTTTTGCACATCAAAGGAACCAATATAATAAATGACAATTTACAGAATGCGGAAAAAATTTTGGCAGCTACTGCTCAGACGCAGGACTAACATCTAGAATATACTACATAAAAAAACTCAAAATAATTAGACATTGTCCCAAGAATAGACACTTCTCTGCAAAAGAAATACAAAAAAATGCATGAAGAAATGTTCAACAGCCTTTAGAGAAATACAAACTAAAACACACTGAAATTCCATCTTATTCCAGAAAGAATGACTATCACCAAGCAATCAAAAATAACAAGTGGTAGCAATGTCTCAAGGAAAAAGAAACCCTTCTACATTCTTGGTGGGAATGTAAACTAGTACAATAAATATAGAAATCAGTATGGAGATTTCTCAAAAAACTAAAACATGATATTCCATTTGATCCAGCTATTTCCCTTCTAGGTTTCTTCCCAAAAGGATTAAAGTCTTTGTATTATAGTGATACATACATATCAATGTTTATAGTAGCATAATTTATAATAGTTAAATCTTGGAAATGGCCTATCTACCCACTAACAGATAAATGGATAAAGAAATGTGATACATAGTAGAGCACTATTCTGCCATAAAAAAAGATAATCATGAGGCATTCATAGTTAAATGGATGTATCTTGAGACCATATTATGTGAAATAAATCAGACACATCAACTTAAATAACATGGTTTCCCTTTCAAGAAATCTAAAAAGAGCAAAATAAAAGATAGTTAATAGGAAGTAAGATCTCCTTCAAATGGAAAGGTAAAAAAAGATAGAAGAAGGGGGTAGGGAGGGAAGAGAAAAGGGATTAAAAAAAATACTGAAAGATAAAAAAAGGGAAATAGAACTTCAGAAAATCGGAAGGAGACCAGCACATGAAAGAAGCAGGCTGGATGGGAAGAGTAGGAGACAAAAAAAGAATTAAGATGTGTTACATACATGTACCCACTGTGCATGATAGATGTAATCATTATGTACTGTAAACACAAACAAAAAATTAAAATTAAAACAAAAGGAAACATGAAAATAGGCTAATGTAAAGATATGAAAAATCATTTTTTAAAAAAGATCACTTTTTTAGTCATCAAGACATGATTCTAGACCTTAATCTACCTACTGTAGGCATTAAACTATCTAAAGAAGGTATGAAATCCAAATAGGACTGATCTGAAAGACAGATACTGCCAGTATGTATATTAAAACAACCTATAGGAGGCAGACAGCAGAGTGAACATAGTTAGATACTCGGAAGCTGAACTAGAATTCAACACTGAGCAATCTACTAGGTTCAGGTATAACTTCCCTATATGAAAACCCCACTAAACACAGATGAATGCCTGTTTCATGGAAGTTCTACTTCTCATGACACTGTAGCAAGCTATAAGTCCTGCATTTTATGTCAGTGGCTATAACCCATGCTCGTGTGCCTGACTCTGAGAGAGAAAGATTCAGAGTGGACAACCAAATCATGTTCCTATGTGTACCGGACAGATTCAGCCAGTAAACACTTTCAGTTCACTGGGTGCTGTCACTCTGTGATTTCTTTTAGGAAAACTGACCACATGCTAAATAAGTCTCATACAAGAGTTTGATAGATATGATAAAATTTCTTCCACTTCCAGATTACAAAGAGAAACTGAAGGTATAAAAAACACTTAAAATGAATTAGCAGAAATGATACCTATGCCAAACAGGAATTGATACTAAATCAGATATTATAGGAAAAATAATTAGCGGTCTTAAAAACAGCAATAAGGGCCTGGGATTTAGCTCAGTGGTAAAGTGCCTACCTGGCAAGCACAAGGTCCTGAGTACCTTGCCCCGACAAAAAACAGCAATAGAAACTATCCCAAATGAAACTGCAAGAAGAATTTTTTTAAATGGAATATAGCTCAGTCATTCAGCACTGTCTAGCATGTATAAAGCCCTGGGTTCAATGTCCAAAACTGCTAAAAAATAAAATGCACAGAAAATCTGTGAGCTGTAAGACAATTTCAAGTAGCCTAAATATATGTGTAACTCAAGTTCCCAAAGCAAAGGAAGAAAAGCACAGAAAAAAATATTTGAAAAACTAATGACCACATTTTTTCTAAACTAAAGAAACTTTAAATCCACAGATGCAAGAACATCAGTAAGTCCTAAATTCAAAAGGAACAGAGGACACGAAAAAGGGAAAAAGGAAAAAAAGAAAAGGAAAAAGGGAGAGAGGGAAGGAGAAAAAAAGGGAAAAAAGGAAGAGAGGAGGGAGAAAGGAAGAACAGAGGGAAGAAAGGGGTGGAAGAAATCATAATCTAATTTCTCAATATGCATATAAAAAAATCCAAAAATTAGCCTCAGAAAAAGACATTAGGACCAGGGAAGCACAGTGTATATAAATTTGCCTATCAAAAAGATATTTTTAATTTTTCTTTTTATTTTGTTTATAATCACCTCAGTTAAAAGTGATCTCATTTAGACATTAGAGTTCTAGTGCTACCACTCTATCCATAATCTAATACAGCTATAACGAAGCACATGTCTGCATTGCTCAGCAACGGCCAATTAAATTCCTAGGTCACTGCTATAAAACATTATACATGGAAATGAGATATGCATAAACATTTTGTTTTCAATTCTCTCCCCAGGAATTCTTACTCTTATCAAACATTTATGATTAGATACAGCATTACTGAATTTTTATATATTAAAAATGGCCTTACAACTAGCCTTTTTCCAGAACCAAGTTTCTGCTGCTCAGTCTCCTCCCTTTTATCTGCGTCTGTTGCAAAAACAAGTACTTGGTACCTGTATGAAAGAGATAGAAAAAACATAAGTGACCTTATAATTTTAAAAGTATAAATTTTTTAAACTATAAAGACATATAACCTATAAACATTATGACTATTTCTTTAGTTTTGCTTTTTTTTATTTTTACTAGTATATGTCTGCAGTATATATGATTACATTCACTGTAGAGAATTAGTACATATACATTTTCCCTTCCCTATCAACTGTCAAAGCACTTTGATTAGAACTTTATTTGACAACTAACATGCAGCGTTATGGCTTGTGTCTAGATGGCTCCTGAAGCCTCAAGCGGTCATAGATAGGGCTTTTTTCAGAGGTAGCTGGATCTAGAGTGTAAAATGCTCAAACTGATTCACAGTATAACACTAGGATTAAGGGCACCAGGATTAAAGGTGTGAGTGCTACCCGCCCTAAGGAGCCTGGATAAAATACAAGGGACACAAAAAGCTGTGGTCATCCCTTGCTGCTTTGTTACATTAAGCCTTCCATAAACTCTGCGTATATAATACATTCTATAATGAACACTATGGCTTCCATAGTGTTTCAGTGAGAATATTACTCAAACCATTCCATAAAACAACATAAATATCATTCAAACTCAAAATGACTAAGCCAAGCAGGTTCAAATTATTTTATTTCCTATTAATTATGATATATGCTTACAATATTCATTCTGAATGAAGAAACTTTAACAGATTTTTTTTCTTTCCTGTTTAATCAAAACTCTTTGTATCATTCCTCCATAGCTAAGAAGAAAATTTAGAAACAGTTATATTCAGACACTTCTTACTACCCACACCAAAGATGACAGAGAGTGAGAGATCCGGGGACCTTACTGGTGAAGGCAATGTGATGTCTGAGCAATGAGATGTTCAGTAGTATCCAAATGTCACATACTGCTGGGATTTGAATGCATGCCCAAAAAAAGAAATGTTAGAGATCCAATCCCCGTGCAACAATGTTGGAAGGAAAACAGTGGGGAATGTTTAGGTTGCTAGGACCCAGCTCTCATGAATGCATTAATTTGAATTAATTAATATAAGGCATGAGACTGTAACATTTCTGGTTCCCTCTTCTGCATGCTCTTCTGTCCTTCAACCAAGAGACAACCACCAAGAAGTCCCTCACTTGATACCAGTCTTGTGATTCTGGACTTCCCAGCCTGAAGAACTGTGAGAAACAAACCTCTCTTCTTTAAGAATTGCCCAGCCTCACATACTCTTGTGTAGCACCAAAAAAATAGAACAACATGTCAACCCTAAAACCATCTTAACTCAAGAAGGAATAAGTCATTTCTAAAACAAGCCCCTCAATTTCAGTAGGATGCAAAATGACTATAGATTAGACTTTGCAAGGCACAGAAACTAATGACAAGTTCACAAATACCTATAAAGAAACCAGGGCTAAGCTCAATGTGGATGAATTTCATTCATCCGGTGAACACATAGACAAGTACTAACTCAGGCATCAGCAATGGAGAAAACTACTACATGGTGTATACTCATCAAGGGCACCAAGGCAGTTGTAGAGCTCCATGTACAGATGACTCAGTGTCACTCAGAGTTCCCCTGTGCCAGTACAAGGTGTGCACACATGAAATGTGGCCACAGAAACAAGTAGCTGCAGGGGTGGAAGGGTAGGAGACACACTCTTAGTATATGTTCAGAAGAAAGTTATGGGTTAAAGAATGAGCAAAACTTTGCCATGATAGCTAAGCAGCAGGAGGAAGAGACACAAAAGGCTGTGGTGGAAGTTTAGGAGAGGTGTACAGTAAGAAAGGATGAGTTGAGAGAATTGAGACCAAGAAAGGTAGGAGGGAGAAAATCTCAGTCTTGTAAAAACATGCTAAAAAATTCCATAGGAGGTGCAGCAAAAGTCTCTATTCAGTTGGAGATTGATTTTCAAAATCACAAAGTCTCCAAAAGTGCCAGACAATGAGACCTCACATTCCAAACCTCCAAACAGTATTGTTTTCCCAGCTGCAGTTCAGTGAGAGAAACAGTATATACTAGTGACGAGAACATCATTTCAGTATTGGTCCTACTACAGATCTAACCTCAAGCAATCAGTTCCAGAGGTAGTTTACTTCCTGTGGACACCAGCCAATCTAAGGATGATACGGATATTTAATGAGGCTGTTGCAAAAATCCAAAGTTCTCTGAATTGTTTTAAGCTTCTGATGTAACTACAAAGGGTTATTATCTCATCTGAGAAGTTATTCCCTAATGTGGCCTCACTGACATCAAAAAAGCAGGCAGAGACAAAGCCAAAACTGTCTCCCAATTTCTTCCAAATCCATCCAAGCCATTTCTCTTCTTGGAAGACAATTCAGAAGAATATTTTATTACTTAAACATAACTGAAAGTAAATTTAGATGATAAGAAATTTATAATCACATCTATTTTATAATTCTTCCTTAACTTCTCCTAAGTGCGATGATTTACACAAAAATCTACTTCCAAAACCAAAAGATTCCAATCATACTTGGAAAATCTGAAATAAGGAAAACAGATTTTTCTTTTTTCTTACCATTTAAGTGTTCAGTGATATACACTAAAGAATAAAATCCCCTTGTTTAAACTGCTGAAAAAATAATTGGCACAGTGTAGTAAGAGTTTACAACAGCGTCAGACGTGTTTCTCAGGACAGGAAGCTACTAATAACAAATTCATAAGCTGAGGTGAGTGGCAGTGGTTTTTAACCCTGGAGCCACAAAGACTTGGCGGGTTCCATGGAGAACCAATGACAAACACAATCATGTGATTCAGTGTTCTTCCATATCACATCATAAAAAAGCAAGAAACTAAAAAATGGATTGATGTGCTACACAGTACAAAAGTAAACCCTCCAAAATCATTTCTTTTCAAACGAAACACACCCAAGGGTACCAAGAGATTTGGGAACCCTTGGCATTTAACCTGGAGAACTCTACTACAAATGGAAATTCTGGATACAGACCATTATTATGTTCACAGCAACCATATCTCAGACATTCTTGACTATTCCTGGCAGAGTTGCTTTCAATGAAAGATGCCAGTAACAGAACAAAAACTTTCTTTACACACTTTTCACTCCTTCATGGAGTTGTTAAACATCCCCTCTCAGCAAGCTACAGTGCTGGCTCTTCAGAGGGTCTAAAACTCTTGCCGCCAAAGACCACAAAGTCCAATTGAGGAGAAAAGCAAACCGGCAAATATTTAATACGGACAGTGTGGAACATGGAAGGGCTTGAGGGAATCACTAAAAAAACTCAAGAACTGAGAAGAAGAAATGTTGCCTATGGCTAGAACAAAGAAAAACTGAAGGGAAGCAGGAAGTTTCCAGGTATAATTTTCATCCCAAACCCAGGGTACAGCCTAAGCAAAAGAAGAGAGAGACAAAAGCCCTTAACATATCTGAAGAACACAAATATTTTAATTTGGCCAGAATCTAACTCTGGTGAAGAACACAATCTTTCTTTTTAAACAGTCAATTAAAGTCAACAAACATATTCTAAAATACTTACTTAAAGTCTTCATTTATGACTCACATATTAGGAGCTACCAGAAGGGTGTTGAGGGAAGTGAATAGTGGAGGGAGAAGGAGAAAATAGAACACATGGAAAGCATCCTGCTTCAAGAACCCTTCTACATTCACCTTTTCCTTAGATGCACCCCCACCCCGGCTCCTTGATGTCCACTGCAGAATCTGGTGCTGCCTGAACCAGATTCTGAGGGCTAAGAAAGGTGAGTGACTGTAGCCTCCCACACTTTCTGGAATCTTATGTGAGCCAAGAGATAGATCTTCCCTGATTTTGTGTCTCCAGAACCCTGTACAGTGTGCAGCACAGAGAAGGTCCTTAAAAATTTTTTTGCTGAGCCATTTGCGGACTGTAGGGGGAGAGAACCAGGCCTCACCAGAAGGTGATCCCCACCTGGAAACTAGTGCCATGTGCAGGCCACTGCCAGAATGGGGACAGCCACACCCAAGCCTCTCTCCATGAGTCAGTGTCATTCATGGACCACAGAGGGAGAGAACAAGACCTCATCAGGAAGCGATCCCCGCCTGGAAACCATATCATTTTCACTGTTTTGTTGGGCTGGGTTTTATTCTCTTTGGTTTGGTTTGGTTATGTTAAATTTGATGGCATGAGCAGCTATTTCAAAGATAGCATGACATATTATGGTAGCCATTTTGGATTTACTATTGGCTTGCTTTGAAGTCCTTTATTGCATTCATTGTTTTATTTTTATTGTTTCTATTCTATTCTGCTCTGTTTGATTTTTACTATGTTCAAAGCTATCTGCAGTTATTTTGAAGACAACAAAAGGCATTATGGTAACTACTGTTGATTTTATAATGTTTAAGTTCTGCATCACTTATACTGGTTTATTTTGATTGGTTTTATTCTGTTTTATTTTCCCTGGTTTTATCCTCTTTAAAATGAAAACAAATTTTTTTTCTAAATCAATCACTGCATAATGAACTGAACTGTCTAGTCAGTGGACAGATGTTTAAGATAAATGCTGCTCTAGGGACCTGATAAGAGATTCACTCTGGAACATTTCACTATAATATAGAGGGCAACCTATGATATGTTCAAAGGAATAGTTTTTAGGCAAGGACATGTTTAAGCAGATGAAAAAGGAATAGTTGAACAAGTTAACCTTTGAATTCCCTTTCAAATCTAAAAACCACATCATAAATGTAAATAGAGCTGGCTTATAAAGAGCACTGAATACCAATGCAGTCATCCTTTAGTACATACACACCCAGCATGGATAACCAACCATTTGAAGATGCTGCAATCCCTTTTAGAAAGTGGCATAGTATTTACATAGAACCATATATATCTTTCCACATATATATTACTCTTTTTTTTTCTTGAAGTTCTAGGGAATCAAACTTGGGTTCTGCCACTAAGCAATACAACCAACCCCTCCCATATACTGAGATCATCTCTAGATTGTTTTTAAGACTTAATACAATGCAAATGCTATGCAATAGTAAATAATTACATGAAATATATTAAACATCATTAGTCATTCATGAAATGCACATTAAAACAACACTGAGATTCCATCTCACTCCAGAAAGAATTGCTATCAAGAAATCAACCAATAACAAATGCTGGCAGGGATATGGGGAAAAAGGAACTTTTATCCGTTGTTGGTGGGAGTATAGACTGATGCAACCAGTCTGCAAATCAGTGTGGAGTCTCTTAAACTAGAATTTGAGGTCCTATTCAACCCAGCTATTCCCTTTCTCTGTATTTTCCCAGAAGAACTGAAAATATCTGACCACAACAATATATATGCACCCAAGTTTATAGCAGCACAATTTATAATAGCTAAATCTTGGAAACACCCCAAATGCTCAACAACCAAGGAATGGATAAAAAGATGTGGTATGCAATGGAGTACCACTCAACTATAAGATGGATAAACTCAAGGCTTTTATAGGAAATTGGATGCAACTTAAAACCATAGTCATACATAAATTAAATCAGACTTGCATGTGTAAACATCATATTGTCTCCCTAGTGTAAGAAACTGAAAGAGCAAATAAGATCCAAACTGCATAATAGATATTATGAAAGGGGAAGAAATTGCTCAAAAGGAAAGAGTAACTGGGATGGGGGAAAAGAGAAAAGAACAAGGGGAAAAGAAAAAAATATATATATATATACACACACACAAGATACTTAATTATACTACTAATTTCTATTAGTTCATTGAAAATAATGGTTTATGTTCATTGTTTGATCAGTCTTTCATGCCTATATCCTGTAATCTTAGCAACTATTTTGAAGTTAATATGCAATATATTAGCCACTGTTAATCTCCTATTATCTTACTTTGAAATTCCATATCATTTTTATTGTTTTTTCTCCTTAAAATAAAAAAGAGAAAATTAAAGGTAGAATGGGTAGTGTTTACTGATTAAATAATTCTGACAGGCAAAGGAAAAGAAAAGACAACAAAAAGATGATCCAAAGTTGGGACACATGTGGCCAAGAGCACAATAGTAAGGACAATTTTTTAACTTCACTTTGCATGCATTTAAAATGATAATTTTAAGGGAAAGGTTATCCCAAAACCAATTAAATCAAAGTCAGGGGACTGGAGATTAGGAATCTATAAATATGCATTTTATAACAGGCTGCCCAGGGAATTTTTTTTTTGGAATTATGATGTTTAGATTAGACACTATAGTTTAAAAATCCTTAGAAAGCATTAAAAAACAGATATTAGGTCACAAAGTTTAAATGACATATATATGCCAAAAGAATGGCTTATTAAATTATTAAAGATTTCATAATACAAAAAATTCAGTTTATACATTATTCTATAAAGACGATTTCAAGATAATTTTTTTTAATTTTATTTTACAGAGAATAAAACAAGAGGACAGAATAAAGCAGATCACAACAGAACAATACAAGCAACACAACACTTCACAATAAGACAACTGCATATCAACAGGAGCTACCATAGTATCTCTTTCTTTGAAATAGTTGAGCATAGCTTCACACACAATAATATCAAGCAAACAAAATAGTAAATAAAAGCATTCAAGAGAATGAAACTATTACAAGGCATTCCAAATGAAATAACAGAAGATGAACAATGGCTACTATAATATCTCATTTTCCATAAAAAATTGGTTCATACTATCATACATATTAAAATCCAATAAGACACAACATGATAGAACCAATAGAAATAGAACAACAAAAGCATGGTAGGACTTCAAAGCAAGATGATATTAAATCAGCAATGGCTGTCATAATGTTTTGTTTTCTCCAAAGTAGCTGTTCATACCATTACACATAATAAGGTTTAACAAAACGGAATAAAACCATTCCAACCAATGAATGAAAACATTAAAAGGCTTCAAAGCAATATAATGGGGAACCATGATTACCATAGTATCTTATGTACTCTTACCATTTCTTACACTAGGGAGACTATACGGTATTTATACATGTGAGTTTGATTTATTTCGCTTATGAGTATGGTATCAAGTTGCACCATTTATTTATAAATATCTCAATGTGATCATTCCTTACAGTTCAGTAGTACTCCATTGTATAAAAGTACCACAATTTTTTTATCCATTCCTCAGTTGAAGGGCACTTAGGTTGTTTCCAAGATCTGGCTATTACAAATTGTGCCGCTATAAACATGGGTGCACACATATCACAGTGGTAAGATGTTTTTAGTTCTTCTAGGAATATGTCTAGGAGTGGAATAGCTTAGTCAAATGGGACTTCCAATCCCAGCTTTTTGAGGAATCTCCAGACTGACCTCCACAGTGGTTGCACCAGTCTACGCTCCCACCAACAGTGCAGAGGAGTTCCTTTTTCCCCACAGCCTCTCCAGCATTTATTGTTGTTAGTTTTGTTGATCCTGGCCATTCTTTCTGGAGATGGAATCTCAGTGCGGTTTTAATTTGTATTTCTCTAATGACCAATGATGATGAACATTTTTTCATGCATTTATTTGCCATTCATATTTCTTCATCTGAGAACTGTGTGTTCATCTCGGCCGCCCAATTTTGAATTGGGTCTTTGAAATTTGGGGGTCTGATTTTTTTAAATTCTTTATAAGTTCTAAACAGAAGTCCTCTGCCACTAAGATTTTTTCCCAGTTTGTGGGTTTTCTTTTCACTATGCTGGAGATTTCTTTGGACATGCAGAAACTCTTTAATAAGACGTGATCCCAGTTATGGATTCTGGGAAGTATTTCCCATGTGGTTTGGTTCTTGTTCATGAATTCTCTACCTACCCTTATGTCTTCAAGATTTTTACCTACTTTGTCTTGCAACGGATTTAGTGTTTCTGTTTTAATATTTAGATCTTTGATCCATTTAGGTTTTAGTTTAGTACATGGTGATAGGCATGGGTCTAGTTTTAGTTTTTGGCATATGGAAAGCCAGTTTGTCCAGCACCATTTATTAAAGAGACTGTCCTTCTTCCAGTGAACATGTTTGGCCCCTTTATCAAAGATAAGGTGGTTGAGAGTATTTGTAGTTGTGGTTGTATCTTCTAGTCTATTCCATTAATCTTCACATCTGTTTTTATTCCAGTACCATGTTGATTTTATCACATTAGTGTTCTAGTATAACTTCAAGTCAGGGATTGCAATGCCTCCTACCTTGCCTTTGCTACTTAGAATTGCCTTTGCTATTCTAGGTCTCTTCAGGTTCCAGATGAATTTTAGAAGTAATTTCTCTAGATCAATGAGGTATGTTAGTGGTATTTTCATTGGGATTGCATTGAATCTGTATAACAATTTTGGGAGAATGGCCATTTTCACAATATTTATTCTTCCTATCCATGAACAAGGATAGCAAGAATTTCTGAGGTCCTCTTTGATTTTTTTCAGGGTATTATAATTTTCCCTGTATAGCTCTTTTACTTCTTTCATTAGATTAATTCCTAAGTATTTCATTTTTTTGGATGCTAGTATGAAGGGTGCGGCTCCCTTATTTCTGTCTTGGTGATTTTGTTTTTAGTGTATAGGAATGCTATTAATTTTTGAGTATTGACTTTGTATCCAGCTACATTGTTGAATTTATTTATTATATCTAGGAGTCATTCAATGGAGTTTGGGGCTCTTCTATGTAGAGTATCATGTCATCTGCAAATAATGATAGTTTAACTTCTTCTTTTCCTATCTTACTCCTCTTATTTTTCTCTCTTGTCTAGCTCTGGCTAGTATTTCTAGTACTAGGTTGAATAGGAGTGGTGATAAGGGACATCCTTGTCTTGTGCCTGATTTCAAGGTAAAGGTTTTCAGTTTTTGGCCATTTAATATGACACTGGCTGTTGGTTTGTCATAGATGGCCTTTATCATATTGAGGTAGAGACCATCTATTCCAATTCTCTGTAAGGTTCTTATCATGAGTGGGTGTTGGATCATATCAAAAGCTTTTTCTGCATCTATAGAAATGATCATGTGATTCTTACTTTTGGCTCTCTTGATATGGTGGATTACATTTATTGATTTACATATGTTGAACCATCCCTGCATGCCTGGGATGAATCCCACTTGGTCATGATGTATAATCTTCTTGATGATTTGCTGTATCCTGTTTGCTAATATTTTATTGAGAATTTTTGCATGTATGTTCATTAGGGAGATTGGCCTGTAGTTCTCTTTTTTAGTTGGGTCTTTCTCAGGTATTGGCACTAGAGTGATGTTTGCTTCCAGGAATGACTTAGGGAGAATTGCTTCCCTTTCAATTTCATTGAAGAGTTTGAGGAGTGTCGGCAGTAAGTCTTCTTTGTATTTCTTGTAGAATTCCGCAGTGAATCGGTCTGGGCCTGGGCTCTTCTTTGTTGGTAGGGACTTAATTACATTTTCAATTTCATTAATAGAAACTGGGTTATTCAGCAGTTTAACATCTTCTTGATCCAGCTTTGGTGGTTCATATGTTTCTAGGAATCTGTCCATTTCTTCTGTGTTATCAAACCTATGAGAGTAGAAGTTTTCAAAATAGGTGTTGATGATCTTCTGTATTTACAGAGGGTCTGTAGTGATTTCACCTTTTTCATTCTGTGTTGCATGAATTTGAGTCTTTTCTTTCCTTTTTTTTAAATTAGGTTGGCTAGGGGCTTATCAACTTTATTTATTCTTTCAAAGAACCAACTCTTTGATTCACTGATTCTTTGTATTGTTTTCTTAGTCTCTATTGCATTAATTTCTGCTCTGATCCTTATAATTTCCTCCCTTCTTTTGGCTTTGGGCTTGGCTTGCTCTTCGTTTTCTAAATGTTTGAGGTGTAGTATCAGGTTGTTTATTTGTGTTCATTCTGCTTTCCTAATGTGGAAACTCAGTGTAATAAATTTTCATCTGAGGACTGATTTCATTGCATCCAACAGGTTCCAGTAAGTTGTATTTATATTTTTGTTTGCTTGTAGATATTGTTTAATTTCTTCTTTAATTTCCTCTCTGACCCATTGATTGCTCAAGAGTGTATTATTCAATTTCTATGTGTCTGTAGGGTTTTTGCAGTTACTTTTATCATTAATTTCTAGTTTCATGGCGCTATGATCCAATAACATGCATGGGATAATTTCAATTCTTTTGCATTTACTTAAATATGTTCTGTGGGTTAGTATATGATCTATTTTAGAGAATGTCCCATGTACTGCTGAGAAGAAAGTATATTCTGATGTTGTTGGATAGAACACTCTGTATACGTCTATCAAATCCATTTGTTCACAGGTGTGATTCAGTTCTGTTATTTCTTTGCTGATTTTCTGTCTAGTTGATCTGTCCCTGTGTGTCAATGGTATGTTAAGGTCTCCTGCTATAATTGTGTTATCCCCAGGGAATTCTTACACACACATATACACACACACACACATACACACACACTAAAGTCTATCAACCAAAAGCCCTTGCCAGTTCCTAACTGAACATAATTGATCTGAGTTTAAAGTAATTAAACATCAGTACCAAAAATGAAAAGGAATTATGTATTAAAAACCTATTCTATTAGTAGATTACATTCTATTAACTGATTATGGATAAGTTTAGTGAGGCCTCAAAAGAATAAACCTTTAATTTTTATGTTTTCTCTCATCCTAAATTGTACTAATGGTTATCATTCAATTTAACCTATGAAACTTAAAAACATACATAAATACAACACAGAACTTAATAAGGCTCTCAATTGTCATCATTTCATATCATTCACATATCTCATATATTTTTACCATTATACACACTGTCTTCATAACAAATCAAGTGTATACTTTCAGAGATGAATATAGTGAATTAGTATTTTGGAAAATTACCACAGTTAAAACAATGTTGGCTTCTGTAATATTAAGCTCACTCATTAAGGAAATCTACATATTATTTTCTCACCCAATCATCCTAAGTGTTATTACAAAATAATTTCTACATACATATTTCAAAGAGTAAAATAGACCATTCAAACCTTTGTACTATGGTAGCATAACACTGCCTAGTAGGAGGCAAGGCACAACTGGGGGGAAAACTGAAAATCAGATCTCAATATTGCTTAAATTTTGGCATGTCTGAGAAAATTACACAATATTTTTTACTCAAAATAACTATAATACCTTATTTATTACTAGTAGCAATGCCACAATTCATTCTTATCCTTTGGACAAGAACCATCATAATTGAAGAAGAAACATGACAGGAGAATATACCACTTCAATCAACTTCTGCTTAGTTACATTCACTTATTTCCATAACTTATTTCTAGTTTTAAACACTATATGGTTTATCATTCATAAGATTGCCACTTATGATGGTAAAATTGCATTAACTTGATATATACACACACTTAAAACTTGAACACAAAATTTTACAGTTGTTACCTGATTACATTTTCTCCCCATTTTGGGAAAAATCATGTAGCCAAAAACAAAAACAAAAAACCTGAAAAGCTATAATGATATTGCTTTGATGTTTAAATTTATAAAAGCTGCCATCACAAAGATAACAATAAAATAAAGACTGGAAAGCCTCCAATTCTATTTCTTTTCCTAGCATGGATTTCTTTGCTGCATTCTGTCAATAAAAAACAAATCTTTCCCTTTCATTGAAATTTAGCTGATAGAGGAAAAAATTATCTCTCCCAAATACAGCTTACTAATGTTAATAATAATTCTGAATGAAAAGTAGTTTTCATAGGGTCATTTTCAGATTTCATTTTTACTGTGAATTGTTCTTTTAGAAAGTGATATGGCATTCATAACATTGTATTTCTTGCCAATATTTTTCTAATGTCCTATATATTCTTTTTTGTTATAAAACAATTCCATACATACATCTTCATACCTGCTTTTCCTCATCCAACACTGTTATTATGTATTGTATCATGCAACAGCCCCAACAACTACTGAACATTTTCTAAGGGGTGACAACTTGACATGCACTTACTTAATCCTTGTAACACATTTGTCAAAATGAGCATTGTAGGGCTTGGATAAGGATACTGATCATGAAAAAGCTATAGAATAATAAAAATCAGGACTCCGATCCAGTGCTTTCTCTCCCCAAACACCTCCTCTCAAGTTACTACACTATACTGCCTTCTAAACATTTTAAATTTTAAAAAAAGATATGCATTAAGCTATCACAGTGTATTTATCAAAGAAACCAGCATATTATTCATCTATAATAGTCAAATATTCATCTATAATATTCAAATATTCATCTATAACATTCTGTGAAAAAGAATTCATATCCAGTAAAATTCCAAAGACTTAAAATACAAACTTACTTGTAACTTTCCACTTGCCGGCAGGAAGAGACAGTAATGAAGGAATCTGTACGGGAACTATAAGCAAGAGGGCCAGGCAGAAGAGAACCAGGGAGAAATCGCCCAAAAGCATAGCTTTCCTGCTCAAACACCATCAGCATCCCATCCATGGACTGGATACAGATTAAATCTCGACCTAAAGAAGAATGAGAAGAAATAAGGTAATCTATTCTTTTTATAAGTATGTGGCCACTTATCACTATCTACCACAAACATATCTATGATGGTTGATTGACGGTATCAACTTAAGTAAGAGAAGACTAAATTGACTCAGCAAATCCACCCTCCTAGGGTGGAAGGCCCATCCTAGGGTGGCTTGTTGCCTGGATGGTATAAAAGACAAAAGAAGAAGGACATATCTGCTTCTGTTTCTCTGGAGGAGCTCCAGTCTTTCCTTCACCTTGAATGTCATTTCCTGGCTTCCACCACAGAGTCCAACTTCCAGTACAGATCCTTCAGCCTTCCAGCATAGACTCTTCAGCCTTTCATTACAAACCCATTGGCCTCTTGATACAGCTTTACTTAGGATGCTGCAATGAGCTCCAGACTTTTGACTAAATCCGTTGGTTTCCAGTGTGCTGACACCCTCTGCACTCTCCCAAATCCAACTCTGTGGGTGGCCACTTTAAGCCAGTCTTATAGATTTTCATATATTTGTATATCTTGTGTTATATCTGTTTCTCTAGTAAACACTGACTGATACAATTCATAAGTAATTATTCCACAAGGGACAACTCCAAAGTAAATTTTAAATAACCAATAGAGCCATCAGGTTTATATATATATACATATATATATATGTATATATATATAAAATCAGGTTATTATACATATTAGATTAAAATATACATTTGTTTCCCAATTTTTAATTATTCAATAGATGTCTATCATTTTAAATATATTTATTATTTACTATATGCTAAAATCTCCTGGTTCAAGATAATTCCGGAAGACAATCATAACTAAGATTTCACTTCTTCCAAATTCAGAAACATAGCAAAAACTCCTCTGCACTGAACTGCTTCTCTTCATTCTGCCAGTCTCATGCATTAAAATGACAGACATTAGTCAATATAATAGACAGAGGGTGGAGTGCAGCTCAATGGCAGATGGCATGCTAGGTATGCACAGGGCCATAGATCTAATCTCCAGCACCCAGAGCATACACAAAACACACAAACAACAGGTCACATCTATGCACTTGTCTTAATAAGTTCTATAAAAATCACAGTGTTCAACAGTGTAAGAAATAAAAAATAATAATCCCTGACTGCCCTAAACTATGAGCTGGTTTTGGTTTCTTCTATCAATCTATCAGTAGTAATTATAATACAGTTTTTAAAATATGCTGCTGTTGATGTTTCCTATGACACAGTATCATATATGTTAAACCAAGCCTTATTATATTAAATAAAATTTGATTTTGCTTGACTGAATCCTAATAACCACCCTTAAAAAAAATCAGCTTTTTGGAACAAGTGAGAAACTTTAGTCCTAATAACCACCCTTAAAAAAAAAATCAGCTTTTTGGGACAAGTGAGAAACTTTAATATAACTACATGGCAAATAATAGTAATGCATCATAGTTAATTTTCATAATTGTGTTCATGGTATTGTAATAATGTAACAGAATGTTCTGAGAGATATGTGCTGAAGGATTTATGGGAAAACTAGTGAAAAAGTCTGTAATTTACTTTCAAAGAGTTCATAAAAAAAAAAAGTATGTGTGTGGATACATATGTATAGTTACAACTGCTGGCTGCACATGTAAAAATATGGGGTTTCCATTACTCTATGTACTTCTATATACCTGTAAAAAAATAAAACACTTACATGTATTTTATATATGAAACACTCTTGTAATAACCTTGATCTAAAGGGGAGGGAGATATCATGATAACCAGAAGTCAGAGCATATTTGCTTGCAAGCAGTACAAATAAAAGCTGTGTTCATTTTGATATGTGGTATCATTGAACCAGGAATCTGCAGTCTTAAACAGTCCTTAAAGAAGTGGTCCACAAAATGTGGCCCCAGACCAGAGGCATCAGCATCAGTGTCATCCGGGAACTTCTCAAAAAGACAAATTCTAGGGTCCTAACATGTACCTACTGACTCAGAAACTCTGGAGGTTAGGGTTAAGCAAGTCAAGGTTTCAACAAGCAATAGACACTATCTTTGAGTGTATGCTAAAGCTTCAAAACCACTGCCTTTAGCAGTGGGTTTAAAGAAAATATGGGGAAAATAGGATACAGGCAGAGAAAAGAATAAAATAGGGCCTCACTAACCTTTTTTTAAAGAAATTCACAGAAAATCTTATGAAAGGCACCTTTTTCTGGGGTTAGATTCAAGCAATTTGAAATACTTAAAGAAAGAGAGAAACCAAAGATTGGCAAGCTGCCAGGAAACAATTAACATAAAAATTTATCAAGAAGAGAGAACAAAGCCATACCAGCAAGCAAGCCCCATCTGGGAACCAGTGCCATCTGCAGGCCCTGGCCAGAATGAAATAGACAGATCCCAGCCACTCCCCAGTGACAGCGCCATTCGCCAACCAGGGATAGAGAGAAGGCCACACCAGGAGGCAAGCCCAGTCTGGGAACCAGTGCCATGTGTGGGCCTTCACCAGACTGAATCAGCCAAACCCCAGCCTCTCCCCAGAGACAGCACCATTCGCCGACCAGGGGCAGAGAAAAGAAGGCCACATCAATAAGCAAGCCCAGTCTAGGAATCAGTGCCATGTGCAGGCCTCCGCTGGACTGAATCAGCCAGACCCCAGCCCTTTCCAGCACACGGGCTGGCAAACAAAAAGTACCAGCCAGCCCCCCAACCCCCATAAGCGATGGGCTTACATGCAGAAACACAGGCTGTGACGATAGCCTATGGAAGTGAAATGCAATTGGATGCCTGTGGTACTTTGGTGTTTCAGTAACACTGCAGGTCTATGGCCAGTGGTCTGATCACAGGTTCAGAGGATAGTGGTACACAGTGTGACATCTAGGGGGGATCTCCTTCTAGAGGTTGCAGCCATTGTTGATTCCCTATGGTCTTGTTTTGGAAGTCCTGTATTGTTTCCACTGTTTTGTTGGGTTGGGTTTTATTCTCTTTTGTTTGATTATGTAAAACCGATGGCAGGAACAGCTATTTCAAAGAAAACAAGATGTATTATGGTAGCAATTTTGGATTTATTACAGGTTTGTTTAGAAGGCCTTTATTCCATTCATTGTTTCAATTTTATTGTTTCTATTCTATTCTGTTCTGTTTGACTTTTATTATGTCCAAAGTTATCTGCAGCTATTTTGAAGACACCAAAAGGCATTAGGGTAACTATTGTTGATTTCATAATCTTTTGAAGTCCTATATCTTTTACACTGGTTTGTCTTGACTGGTTTTATTGTTTTATCCTCTTCAAAATAAAATTTTTAAAAAGTTTATCAAGAAAAGTTGGCAATAAAAGGAGGATGCAGACAGAAACATGAAAGATGAAGGTAACTAGGCCCTCTTACCCTATAAAATGCAAAGGAGACAAAGGGCAGCCACCTACAACTCTTTATTTAGTATATAACAAGACACACACTTACACATTTATATATGTATGTATATGTATTTGTACACGTATATTCTCACACTAGAGTCAATATATTACTGCACTAGATATACCCTTTAATCTCTAACGCTAAGCTGACCTCTTACGACGTTTCCCCACATACCTGCTTATCCATCACAAAATGACAGGAAGGACTCAAAAACCAAAAAGAATGTAGGCAAAGGTACCAGGGCTAGGGTCAAAGACAGCCAGAGGGCCAATCGAACTGTTACAAATTCCAGGTGCCCCCATGAGGAAGAAAGCAGAAGTCTTGATAAAAGAAGACTGAGGACAAAGACCCATAATTCTTTGCTCTTGTGATGTCCCCCACTCTGCCAAGTAGCTGTCTATATCCTCTCCTCCACTCCCTGTTCTTCAAATAAATCATCTTCCTTTATTTTAAACTTTGTTCATTTAATTTTTTTACCGGTGCTGAGTTTTACAATCCCAGGTAGTTACAGCAGAGCAGTGGTACAACATGCACCCCTGGACACAACATATTTGGTTCCCTCAACAGGAACCAAAGGAAGACTACTAGACCCAGTGCTCTTTTAACCCCTCTAAGCCGAAGGGCTCTTTCAAGATGTGCATATTTTGGAGACGGGAGAGAGTATAGGGATCTTTCCCATTTGCATGGGGTTCCAGTTGGTCATTGCTTGGTTTGGGGCAGGGGCTGAAAAGCAATGTTACACCTCTAGGACAGGGATGACAAACCTGTTAAGAGTTCTTAAGGATAATAAACAGCCCACTGCCGCATGCATGCCACCTGTTCCGTGACAGAATCTAGCCCACATAAAAAGCAATATGCCTCAGATAAAACATAGAACTTTCTCAGCCAAATAAAGTGAAAGCACAGCTGCTGTTCTTAAGTTTGTATAGATAAGGTTTAATGGGGCAATCTGGCTGACTCCACTCCATGATCGTGGAGCTTGGCTATCTTAGTTTCCTTTCCTGTTTTCGCCTCTGTTGGTGAGAGGCAATTTTAGCACTTATGTTTCCAGCTCTTGTCTTATAAGACTAGGGCAATGACACCTGAACAAATTATCTCATTAACTTACCTCAAGCATATGAGGAGAAAAACCCTCTTTCACTGTTCTTCTTTTTCCTGCCATTTTTTCTTTTCTTTTTTTGGAGATGTTCCTACTAAAGATCATAGACAAACCCTAAAAAGAGTTTTAGTAAGGCAGCTTTTCTAAACTTCTCTGTTAATCTTGTTCCCTTAATCAAAGGCCATAAACTCTATCCACCTGATGCCATGGCACCCCTTTATGGGTGGTTGGAATCATGTACTAATCCATGCAGATTCAACTGGCGGATCGGGAGCTAGCTGAAGCTATCCATGGCACTTGGGAAAGTCAGTAGACTTGAACCAAGAAAGAACCAAAGAGTTTACCTTTCTCTTACTCTCCCACTCCCAAAGGCTTCAACCCCTTGTTCTTTCCCCTCTTAGCTCTAGTTCTCATCATTTGTGAGTGTAGATGGGAAGGAACTGTCATATGTACTCTTGCTAATGTGTAATTTGTGGCTACTGAACAATGAGGACAGACTTTATCTGTGAGACACAGAAATCTTCAGAGTGCATTCTGAATAAAACCTAGGCTTGCCATGCTGCTGACAGAGGTTGCCTTGACCCTGCATTAAAGTGAGGCCCAGACTAGACCCCCTCCTATCTCCACCTTCTCACCTTTCATTTGTTCTGTCACTAAGCCCCTATCCTTAACTATTTGGTTTGTAACCTCAAGAGAAATTGGGGCCCATTTAGGAAACAATGTGCCAAGGGGTTTCTCTTCCTGCTCTGTTTCAGAACTTCTCAATTAGGAGCTTGGCATAAAAATTAAAAGACAAACCTAGTGAATCCCCCCCAAGCTTGGCATGGCACCCATTCACCCCACCCCCCTCGGAACTAGAATGCCCAGGGATGCAACGGGACTCTTATACCCCAGTCTTTCTCATCCTCCCTTCTCCAGATGGTAACCAGCCACTGAACTATTCCATCACACTCAACCCTGCAGTACCTTCTTAAAACTGGAACAAAATACTCTAATCTTTCACTGCATAAGGTATTCCCTAGGAAACCAGCAGAGGTGATCGGGGGGAGGCCTAAATTACAATCTGCCAATTTGACCTGTTTTACCAAAAGGGGAAATGGGCTGAAGTGGCTTATGCCCAACTGTTCTTTAGTCTTAGAAACTACTCCAAGTGGATATCTCAATATGTACACCTCAGTTAGCTGCACTGGGACCAACCACCATTCCTTGTGCCAGTGGGAAGAAATTGAATCTTGGGGCTCTACTAGAAAAAAGCACAACTCACAGAGGCCCCTTGTGTGCTTCCCTTCTTTCCCTCCCTTCCAGCTAAGCACAACTCAATGGAGGTTAGTGTGGCTGCTGCTGCTGCAGCCATAAGACACTGTGAAGACAATGGAGGGCTGGCAACACCCCCAGATATGGGTTATGTCATACACTAATAATTGTTGCATAACTCATAAAAGATGGTTTAAAAGTAAATATCTCATGTGTGCTTGTCCATCTGTCTGTTCAATTTGTGCTAACAGCTGGTTATGATACCTGAAGCTGCTTTGCTTGAGCTCAACAATTTCCTTTTCATTTTTTGATCTTTTTAAGATTTCCATGGAAAAATGGTTTAGATAGGTTCTCAGGATAGCCAAACTCATTCAAACATTTCAGTCTACAATTTAAGTGGGCTTATAAATAAATAAACATTAAAATGCCTTTAAAATTCATAACATGCTTCCACCCAGGTTATCAACCAATCTAAATGATATCAAAAATTCATTTAAAAATAAAATGCCTATTGTTGTCTATATACAGTAACTCAAGTTTTTCATTGTTCAAAATAATGTGTTAATGAGCATGATCTGGTTCTTATAAGTCATCATAAAAAATAATTAAGATAACTGAGGACCCCTTTGGCTTAGAAAAACTGCTAGATAGGTCTCCCCACTTTGGCTGAAAAAGTAGTAGTCTAGACCAGATTTGTCATTTCCTCCATGGATGGATGATTTATCTAGTTTTTCCCAGTATCTTATGGTACCACACTCAACAATTACTAAATAAATTATATTTCAGTTGGTTATATATAAAAGGTTAAGCTTTCTATATCTAAAACAATAAGATTTTCTTATTAGAAGATACTCCTGGATAAACTTATAAAACTAGATTTTACAAAACAGTTTCTAGTGTTTTCCAGTGTTAAAACTTTTGATTACTAAAACTGAGTTTAAAAAGTTAAGTCAAATGTGGGCTTTAAACTGTCTCTACTGATCAGTTTCTAATAGGTGAAATAACCATTATTTCAACTCAGTGTGTGTGTGTGTGTGTGTGTGTGTGTGTGTGTGTGTGTTTAAGCCTTAAAGTTACACTTCTGGGGGTCAGGGATTTAGCTCAGCGGCATAAGCGACTGCCTGGCAAGTGCAAGGTTATAAGTTCGATCCCTGGTAACAAAAAATAAATAAATAAATAAAGTTACACTTTTGGAATTAAAACTACCTAAGTTTAGTACATACAAAGGGACTAATAGGTCTTCTCTTTTGTACAATATACATCTAGTTTTTAAACATACAAAAATCACCAAAATCAGGCATTTCTCTCACACTTTTGTCTTGCCACTTAATGACTTATATCTACTTGCTTTAAACAAATATTTTCTTATTGTATAGATGATACACACTTTCATATTGTATAATAAATCAATTTGTGGTCAACAACACTGTTTCCAAAATGTATGAGACCTCTGAAGATGTTCCTTAGCTCTCATCAGTGTGGTCATACCCTATAAACCTATTTAGAAATTTAAATTCTACCTTAAATTTAAAAAACTAAGTAGATAATACACCAAAATGTCTATATATATAGCAGTGAAACTATTTCTAACCTCACAGTATAGTATTTATGTTTCCAAAAGTACACGTTTTCAAGAAGCCAATACTAAAAGAAATCTCATCATACTGGTGACTTTTAGGCTAAAGTTAATTATGGTGATAAACTTTAATGCTCAAGCATTTGGCTTTTCCTTGTGTTCCACAAGGCTTGTGCTTATGTGATGTGTATTACAACACAGAGAGATGCTCAAACCCTGTGCAGCCCAGGCAAAGACACACTAACAATTAAAAGTTGGACATCAATAACTAACTAGGTGCACCTAAGGACAGGTACATTCTTCAATGACACCCTATTGAAGGATGACAAATTTGGATAAAATTATTTATGTCATAAAGATAATGGACTAAAAAGTTATTCTATATTAGAAGCTGCGAGGCTCTATATACGGTTCCAAAAGTAATACCTGAGGAGACCTAACTGACATTGACATATATAAAAAGAGGTTAATCTTAAGTAACACAGGTCTCACTTTAACTTAGTCTTGGGCACCCAGCAGAGGACTGCAGCAATACCTTGATTCACGAACTTAATTCATTCCACAATTCTGGAAAAGATGGCCACATTTCTGTTCATGCAAGAAAAATGGCCATGGTCATGTTAGTCACCCAATATAGAGTTCACAAATAAAAACAAAATTTTGCTGAACGTTTGTGAGTTATAGATATACAAAAGTGATAGCCATATAGGCTAGAAATAGAAAGGGGAGGGATTAAATCGCTGACCCCAGCAGGCCAGTTTCCAGCTACACCTGTAGATAGGACTAGGAGCAAGCTGATGGCAATTGCTTTTCCATTCCCTTAAGAACAGTGTCTGACATGGCTCCTTCCCCACTCTGTCGTTCCATTCTAGTCCTCATGGTTTGGTCATACAAACTTTAATCTCTTGGTAAAGAGTGTTTATTCTAGGTTGGAAGCTGCCAAACTCCAAGTATTCATGCAGATAAAACCCATAGTAAAGATGCCATACTCCTTCCACCAAGGCCCACTGGACAACCTTCCTGCTAAAGACTTCCATCCACTGCTCCCTAGCAGCTTAAAGAGGCAGATAGGCTGTCACCCATTTACCCAACAGCAGCTGAATGGACACCTCAGAGGAGGTAATGTAAGAAAAGAGGGTGGTAAGCAGGGAAAAGAATGACATAGGGCTTCATTAACCTTTATTAAAAAAATAGAAAATTTTACTAATGGTAGTTTTTGCCTCTCCAGCTAGATCAAGCAATTAGAAAGACAAACATAAAGAGAGAAACCAGACCCAAGAACACAACATAAGAATTTATCAGGAAGAGTTGGTAGACAAAAGACATATGTAGCTATAAACATGAAAGACCAAGGTAACCAGGCCCCCTCACCCAATAAAATACAAAATGACAAGGGGAAGCCACCTAAAATTCTTATTTAGTATATATAAACACATAAACCTATACATTTATACATATATAGTGCTACCTTGCTTCATGAAAGCTTTTGTTTGTGAACAATTTGGTTCATAAATAAAAACATCTAGCAAAACTTTGTTCTTGTTTGTAAACTCTACATCAGGTGACAAACATGACCACAGCCATCTTTCCCACATGAACATGAACATCATTTCAGAATCATGGAACAAATTAAGTTCATGAACTAAGGTGGTATTTCTCATTCTAGGATCAATATATTACTGGAAGGTATACTATATTACTTTATTTACTACATTACTTTATTTAATTCCTACCTATGGCCTCTTACAAGGCTTCCTACATACATGCTTATTTATCCATCACAAAATGACAGAAAGGAATCAAAAGACCAAAAAGAATATAGGCAAAGGTACCAGAGGGCCAGTCAAATTACAAATCCCAGGTGCCTACATGAGGAAGACAGCAATCTGGATAAAAGAAGGCAGAGGACGAAGACCCACAAGTATTTGCCCAAGTAGCTGTCTATATCTTCTCCTTCTCTGTCTGCTCCCTATTCTTCAAATAGTCTTCCTTTATTTTAAACTTGATTCTTTTTTTTTTTACTGGTGTTGAACCTTTACAATTCTAGTTAGCTGCATGTCCAGCACAGCAGTGATGCACTGTACACCCCTTGATCCAACAAAAATTTAAATTCCAAAGAAACTTGGCACATTGACCCCCATGAACATGGCAGAAGAGTCTATTTCCTGAACACTAGCAATACAGAGCAGAGTACTTCATATGCTTCAAAATATAAGTGAGCTCTCTCTAAAGTCAGATAATCTGTGTTTGAAAAGGCCCAAGTTTCCTTATCTGCAAGACAGAGTACCTTCCACAGTAACTTCTTATGAGAACTTAAAGAGTGTATGGAAAATAGAACCATTAATAGTAAATACTCAATTGCATTATTATTTTTATAACTACTTTCAAAACCTCATGTTACATGTTAACTACTTGCTTTTCCCCGCACATATCATGATAATGATTTGCTTATGCTATTTCCTTTCTCAAAAACAAAAGACAATCCAAAAACAAAACAAAGCAAAAAAAAAAAAAAAAAACACCTTCTCCTTCTAGTGAACACTTGTTAGCTTCCAGCTGGTCATCAATCCTCCTCTCCTCCAGTTCTCAGCTATGAAGCTGGGTAGAACTGACATTCCAAGCTTGATGGCAGGCCCTGACAGGCAATCCAACTAGCATTCCACTAGGTACAGTGGTCAGAACTTCAGCTGGAACCACAGGAAAAGCTACTACTCCCTGGAGAGTAATCTGTGAGGACAATAAGGTTCAAACAATAGAGGTCACCTGTATTTTCTAAGGACAAAGCTAAGAGCAAGCCATGGACAGTTCTGCTACAGCCAATGTATCAGCCTCACATATGCTGTACTTTGTGGGTAATAAATTCTGTAATTGTGGTAGTTACTTGGAGTTCAGGATCTCTGACTCTCTCTTTCTCTCTCTCTCTCTCTCTCTCTCTCTCTCTTTGTCTTATTAAATCAAGTGGATCAACTTATATTTCTTTCAAGATGTCATAAGCCAAGGTTCCTGTCTCTTCACTCTGATCATCCTGTTTGTGACTCCACAGAGCCCCATCTTTACTGCCACCTTAGAAAAACCTCTATTGAAATGATCTGGCTTTGTGGTTCTTATTAACTCTAGAACAATGATGGCAAACCTTTTAGAGAATGATTGCCAAACCGCAATCTAAAACCCACTTATTTATCACACAGTGCCAATTCTGCAATTAAACTTGAATACTGAGTATTTGGTTTAGAAAAAAAGACTCATACATTAAAATCTTTTTGCTTAAAAGAAAAACACAACAACATGCATGCCACAGGTTAGGCACCACAACTCTAGACTAAACTAATGGCAGAAACTCTGTCTCATTCATCTTTGTAAATCCAGGATCTATAAAATGTCTGGCACACAGGCAATACATTAATAAATGTTTGATGAGCCAAAGTAAGCAAGGCAAAATACTCATCCTACAGCTCAGACTGGCTATTTCATTCTATGTGTTTCACATTTTCCATTTAAAATATGTGAAAAATACTTTATTTATTATATGTTGGCTGCTGATGTTTAGAAAAATGTAGAGATCAATCCAAAACATTGCTCAAAAATATAGTAAGTAAATCTTTCAAATCACTATTTTGGAAACCACAACAGAATACACAGCAAAAGCTGCCCTTCCAAACAATGATAACAGAAAGAACACTCAAGAAAGCCATGAAGGTCTGATAGAACAGAGTCAACAGGAAGCCTTCATAATAGCAATGAGATTTCATGAGCTTTTCAATGGTGTAGCCACGAACCATACCAGAGTTCTTACCACACACACTTGATATTATATGAGAAGTTGTAAGAAATACAGAAAAACAGCAATACTACTATTACCATTTACCGAGCACCTATTATAATCCTAGCCTTGTGCTAAATACTCAACAAGAATATCAGTTATAATCTCTAATAATTCTGAAAATTGGACAATGGTCCCATTTTACACATAAGATGACAAAAACCAAGCTTAAATCATTTTTCTAATGTTAAAGAGTGAGAAAGTGACAAAATTCATATTCAAATCAAGATATGTCTAGCTCCATTATACCACACTAAATCCTAGGGAGGCAAAACTTACATCCATTTAAACACACACACACACACACACACGCACAATAACATACAAAATCGAAATGATGCGTAACAGAAAATCAGAGTTTCTGGGAAAGGTGTCATAGCAGAGATGGGGCACATTCTGGCCTGCAAAGAGTGACAAAACAGGAATCAAGATAAAGTCACAAGGATTTCTGGGAGAAGAAGAAATAGTGAGAAAAGATAAAGAAGCAGTCGGGTTTGCTGTTCTGTGCAAAGGGATCAAGTTTTTGCCCAAAGAGTACAACGCACAACGACAACAAGCTGAGAACATGAAAATAATTTAACAATGTTTCTTAAAACTTATGTCTAAACTTTAGGAAAAAAATCATTATTTTTTTAAAGGAGAAACAATTAAGAAAGTTGAAGATTTCATCAGAAATTACATGCTTATTTCATTAGTCTTGTCCACAAGAGAAAAATAACTTTGTGACAATATTTAAAACACCTAGGAAAAAAATGAGAAAGCACCTATTAAGACAATTTTGAAAGGATTTTGGAAGTAAGTAGTTTTTATTTTGAAAGGCAAAGAAAAATGTTTGTGCCTCTAGAGACGGAGGATGGAACCTGGAAAGCTAGTTACAGTAGTCTCATGAAATGAGTAGTTATTGAATAGTTATTGAATAGTGCATCTCACTTCCTGGTGTTAAAATATGTTGTCAGAGCTTTAACATGATGCATAACAAGTTGAACTGACTGCAAGATTTATGGTCTTCTCTGCTAAATTATGGTGTATTCAAGTCACTAAACTGATGCATAGAAAAATGAGGTCATGTCCCCTCCAGGCTCACAAGTTTTTCCTACCATTCATGACTCAAAACACAGCCTATTATTCATTTCTATGGGAACAGAGACCCCACCGAAGGCACTCCTGATCATACCTGCCCCCACTTCTCTGTTCTTTTCCTTCCTGGGGATCTATGCAGCAGAGGAAGTATAGTGACACACACAGAAGACTACTCTCACTCAGCATGCTACATGTTCTCTGAAGCTCGCTATGCTCATATTTCTTTTGTACACTGAGTAAAAATACAAGTGAAGAACTGCAAACATGACCTGTGCAAGCACATATTGCACTACAGCATGCAGCTGTCAATATTTGATCCTTCTCCAAGTCTGAAAATCACAAGAAAAACATCTGAATAGGGAGGCAAAAAGGCAAACAGGAAACATCAAGAGACAGATACACAAGAACAGAAGGGTCCAAAAGTCCCTAGAACTTCCTTTCTATGCACAATTTATTTATTGAATAGAAATTTTTAAAAATACTGTCATTGTTGTTACAGAAAAACTGAAACACTAACTCATTAATCTTTAATGCAAATCCAACTCAAAAATGATGTAAGTTTGTTATGAAGAAAGACACAAAAATTTTCAGAGTAGGATTCCTATAGATATTGCCTTAGGGATGAACATATACCTAACTCCACACAAGGAATGTAAACATTATGTACTACAAACATGTACGGGGGGTGGGGGTGGATCCAAGAGATGGGTAGATAGAGGGAGAGAGGTAAAAGAAAGGAAAGGGCGTGGAAAAGGATTTAAGATGTATAACGTACATGTACCAAATTCCTGCAAGTAGTTTAAACACTATGCACTATATACATGCACAAAAAAACTAAATTAATTTTTTTAAATTCTAGCATAAATATGTTTATATACATTTGCATTAACAAACCTGTTTGAATTGAATATGCTTAAGTCCTTCATAAATCATAATTCAATCTACCTTACTATAGCTGTTTAAGCATAGTTTAAAATTTTAATAAAGAAGTTTAAAAATCTAGCACATAGATTTCTAAAGCTTGCGAGACTGTAAACTTGCCAGGAAGTATTATTTTTGTACTTGTCACTCATTTCATACAAATGAAACTACCCCTATTGTTTTCAAATACACACTACTACTTGTCTAGCTCATAGTTGGTAATTAGTTGAATGAAAGAATAGGTAGGCTTCTGGCACATTCACAATGTATATCTTCAATGATTTCATTACTTATCATGTTAGGAAAAAAGCACTGCTGTTTTAAGGAAAAAAAATTTAGAATAGGCAGAAAATCATTTTGAACAGCCAAGTGTTCACACAGCCCCAGGTTTTGAAAGATTTTCCAAAGTTACTAAAATCCTGAAAACACAATGCTTTATTACTGTCTTTCAAATTTCTTTTTCATTTGAACATTCTAAAATTAATTTGTGACTAATTCAATATCCAATTAGATTCTTAGTTTAAAACCTTAGGCATATATAAATAAATACATAAATTTTAAAAGCCTAAGCAAACAGAGGCAATCAACAAATAGAATACATATGTTGAGCTAAATAGCTAGTATTTTAGATTATGTACCAGAGTAAAGTAACACAAATTCTCAACCACTATCCAAGTGTTGGCTCAATAAATAACTCCATGAGACTAATTACCCTTAACAAAATAAAATAAAAATTGGGTCTACATACTAACTCTTCCCATGAACTTGTCTTTGGACATTTTAATGTGTTTCATTCTAATAACAAACTTTAACAGCTTTACTAAGACCATTTCCATGTGTTTTGCTAAGCTGTTTATCACAATGTTCACCTACACTGTGAATAAGGTTAATAACAATTTAAAGCAATTATAAGCATTCATTAAATTAGCATTATACATGATAGATTTAATGTAAATGCAATGGTAAGAGTTTAAATGAAGGTCCTAAATGTTGTATCACTTGCATCCACAAAATATTGAGTGAGGTATATAGTCAGATATAATGGTCATGAAAGTTTTAATGACATTCTCTATTTGATAAATTCCATAAACACTCATCATCAAGATAGGGTAAGAAAAGCATAGATGCTATTCTTAGAAAGCTCACTGAATATGCAAGTTACATATTATAAGAATAGACACATTAAAATAATTTTAAAAGCTACAGGAGCATGATTAACCACATATGCAAGAATCAAGAAAAACTTCTTAAAAAAGACATGTTAGGTCCTACAAGTTGAGAAAGGAGTTTGTCAGGCAGCCAGAGAAATAAAAGCAGAAGGAACCGCACACAGAAAGAAGTGTGTTATGAAAAGACTGAGTCCAGAGGGTGCTGGGAGAGCCGTGGGAGGAGGGAGCCACTGCTGAGGAAGACAAGCTTGTCAGATTGATGGTAAAGCTACAACTCAAGGCCAGGTCTGCTGTGTCCTGGTTTTGGTCCTGGCAGCTCTCTCAGTTTCCTATCTGGAAAGCAGCAGTATGCAAAGTTATGGCTTGGTGCTGCTACAGAGATTAACATAACAGAGAGACATCCTGTCTGACACCTTTGAAGCAGTCAGAAAATGGTATTTGCTATCTCTAAATGACCCTGTTCCTTACTGGTGAAATTATGTGAAAAAATTGAGAGGAAAAAATTCCTTCAGAGACAAAAAGATAAAATTTAACAGAACAAGTGCAGACAAGCGCACACACACACACACACACACACATTCAGAAAGTCACCCTCTTTACCAAAGCAAAGTGTTTTTGAGATTTTAGTTAAGTATGAAAAGCCTTTCAGAACTCTAGTCTGTGTGAACTCTTCACTGTTCAAGATGATTTTCTGCCTATTTTACCTTCCTTAAAACAGCAATGCTTTTTTCTAAAAGCATTAAGTCACGAAGTCACTGAAGACATACGCTGTGAAATGTGTCAGAGCCCATCTGAGCCCTCACCACCAGAACACACACACATCCCTACACTGGTTCTCTTTCTCTCCCGCTCACACTCCACTCTCCTCTCATTTTCTCATATGGGCTTTTGTTTTTGTTTTATTTGCAGAATGACCCCACACAGATAAAGACATAATATCATACTGAAAAGCCCTTGTACTCAGAACTCCTTTCTTCTCTCTCAACCAAAAGAAAAATTCTTAACAAGTGAACATGCATTATATTGAGGTATAATTAAAATAAATAAATAACTGAGATAAATCTCTCAAGATAATAACCAATCATGATTTTAAAAATCTAGAGAACACTTTCAAAAATATTAAAAACTAGAAAACTTTAAAACACCTCTTCAGTTTGCCTAAGTATTTCTCAATTGCAGTATCAGTCCCACAAAGGGAGAACTCTTCATGACAAATATTTGCTTTTTTATCATTGTTAATGCTCTTAATCTTAAAATCATTAGAGTATTAAAACAAGGACAAGACAAATAGTCTACTCTGATCTATGACCAATTAAAATTCTTTAAAAAAAAATCAAAGCCATAATATTCTCAACTAAGAATCAACTTAATGTGAACTCATGCAAATTTAAAAGGAAATCAAAATGACAAGGGTAATGGCAATATTAATTTTAACTGTTCTGAAATGTCATTCCTATCACAGAGCTCAATGTGCCATTTATTGCTTGGGCTATTAAATTCCTTTGTTTCTTTGTAAAGGAAGCAGTTAAAATCTCATGTTTTAATAAAAATCATAAAAATATACTAAAATAATCACTTTCATATACAGATGCAAATGTGCTGTCAACTTACTTAAAATCTTTCCAGAAGTCTCCAACATTTGCAGAATCAGTGCAAACTCACACACAGAACATCCCAGGGACTTTTCAGCACATCCACCAAATGAACTGAATCCTCTAAGGCATCCAGTTCCATCACCCAAGTTCTCCAGGAAAACAGCACTGCCCTAAATACCCTATCTCTCTCCTCTACACATCCTCAACCCCCAACACCCCCAAATGTGTGAAGATTTCTCCAATTCCCTTTAGGTATAAATATCCCACCTTCTCTCTGTTCTTCCATACTATATTCTGCTTTGCTCCCTATTGGTACTATGAAATTTTTCCTGATAATACAGCTAAATTTGACACATCTGTCTCCCTTTACTTATTTCCAAACTATAAATATAAAATCCTTGACAGTAAGGTTTTTTTATTTTCATTGCCTGGATCACAGCATTGAGCACAATTTCTTATATGCTGGTGCTCCAAACTACCTGTTTGATTACACTGATCATTTGGGAAAATAAGAAACCATGTCAAACTCCATTCCTGGATCGTTGGACACCAATAATCATTAGAAGGCAAGATATTTGACAATGCATCATCATGCTTCCATGAGAACTTCTCAAGGGCAAGGGTTGACAGCCAGTTTATTCACCAAGCCTCCCCACCAGTAGTCCCCAGTATATAGTAGAGCTCAAAACTATTTGGGGTTAGGGTACATATTTCAGTAGTAGAGAGCACCTGCCTAGCATGCACAAGGTCCTACATTCTATCTCCAACACAGAAAAAAGAAAAAACATAAAGAAAATATAGGAAATGAAGAGAAGATGGAAGAAGAAGGAAAATATGTAAATAAGGAGACAAATCATTCAAACATAAAAAATGAATTGTGGAACCCATAGTGGATACCAAAAGGAGTGGAATGATTCTTAAATCTATCAATAGTTCATAAAACTTTGATTCGAGAATATACTCTGACTAAACCTTAAAAGTTTAGTAATTGTTATAGGCAAGGTACAAAACAATCTTTTTGAGGCAACACAAAACAAGAGATTATTAGTAGCAAAGTTCTTCAAAAAATTATTCTGGATATTGTTTGACTCCTCTGTTGCCAGAGCAGGATGGCATATAATAAAAGGGCCAAGTGGAAAAATATAGGGAAAGTACCAAATTAGACAAAAAACAAACAACTAGTGAGGACTGGAGGGATTCTGAGTCAGAAAGGCAAGATGATATGGTTTTGAATCCTGGCTCTGACACATATGTGTCAGCTATGTGACCTAGACATGTGATCTTCAATCATTTCATTTCATTTAGTATACGTCTTCAAATGAAAAAAAAAATCCTTATTACAAACTCTGTATCCTATTGGGTGCAATGAAGGCTAAAAGAGAGAAGATAAGTATTCAGTGTAACACCTGAGACATGAGAGCAATGGATGCCATCTTGACCCCAACAAACCAAACATAACAAAAAGAATCAAACCAACTTCTCTGAGCACTTATATTTATCTATACTGTAGAGATAAGGAAATTAAATCATTAAGTCTCCTTAGTCATCAAGGACTAGAAAAGAGCTCAGAGGAAAGGTCAAAAGGTGACAAAATTGGAAATGGTTCATATCAATGTCTCCCATCTTTATTTGGTAAAGCATTGATTCCCAGGCTCTCGAGTTTTAGAAACTATAGGAGATCATAATATTGTCAATCTTATAAACTCCCAAAATCATTCAGACTTTAACATGGGAAAGGGAAGAGCATTTCACAACCACAATTAGATCCCAGCATTAACTGCTTTTAAAGAAATCTACAAGGCAACCACTACTACAAAGAATTCAGAAAATAAGTATATAAAGTTTTCCTTTCTGGGAACAAAAGAGAAAGTGGCTCCAAGTCCTTTTCAGGCTTCTGTGAGGAAAGTATTTTCCATGAATACACTGGCTCTTTTAAACATTGCTGTTGGTTCCTGGAATTGAAAGGTGAGGCAAAGGCTCCCTCTGCTGACAAGGGGACAAGGAATCAAACTCTATCAAGCAGCAATTGACTTTTTTAATCTTTCCAACCCTGATTAGCCAATATATGGGTTGTTGCTATTCCCTGTCAAAGACTGGCTTTCCTTGATATCTTAAGACACTGCAATATTATTGCCTAGGTTATGAATGCAAAAGGCAAGTACAACTCAGTAACAGCCCTCTGTAGTCTAATGAATTTGTCTAAATAAGCTTTTGAACTGTTTCGTTTCTAGTTAACCAAGCTACAGTGTTGTACAAAGAGGAAATTAAGAAGGAAAACTAGTGAACTGAGGCAGACTTTAAGAGGTTACGAAGAAAAAGGTAACAATCTATGAATGCATTTTTAACCTTGTCTCAGAGGACCAAGATTACTAGAGCCAAACTAAAGCCTTCAAAATTAAGAAGAACAGGTGTGTAACAAGCACTGACCATACATTACTAGCATATCCAAACCTACCAACTGTTCTATCAACTGGGGCTGTCAAGAGCTACTGTCCACATCAATAGGTGGAGGAAATTAAGACTCAGGAAACTTCTGTGACTTGTTAAAGGACACACAGCTGGCAAGTAATAGGGTTAAACTTCACCTCTCCACCTTCTAATCCTCACAGTGATTCTCAACTGGATGCTGCACATACAGGAGTGCCTAGTGAATGCCCCCCTCTCTCTCCTCTGCCTCCCCAATACCACTCAAGGGCCAAGGATGGAACCCAGGGCCTCAAGCATGATAGGCAAGAGCTGTAGCCCAGGCTACTCCTCAACCCTGAAATCCTTTTCAGTTCCAAATTTATTTTTATTTTCAGCATCTTTTAATTTTTATTTATTAGTCCATGTTTGTAGTACATAATGATTATGTTCAATAAAGGCAGTTTGTACATGTACATAATACATTGTTACTCTTTTTGCATTGCTTCCCTCCTCTCCCTTCCCCCTCCTCCAATTTCAAATTTAGCATGGTCTATCATTGCAACTTCACTTTGTATGCTGAGAAGTAACACTGGACTTAAATACAAAATGTTAAATATTTCACCTGAACAGATAAAATGTGATATAGTTGGACAAAGAATATGGCTCAGCAGCACAGCACCTGCCCAGCAAACACAAGGTCGTGAGTTCAATTCCGAAACCGGAAAAAAAAAAAAAAATAGTGCTATAGTTACTTGGTGAATTATTCTTAGCTGCTTGAAAAGATAATAAAATTAAACAAATTGTAAGTAGAGGAAAAGTAACAGAACAGATGTCAATTCTCACACTAAAATACTGACTAAAATATTTGTAGCTGCACATGGAGACACACTGCCGGTAATCTCAGCACTCCAGAAGGCTGAAGCAGGAGGATCATAAATTCAAGCCCAATGTGGACAATTTAGCAATTTGGTGAGATCCTGTCTCAAAATAACAAGTAAAAAAAATTTTAAAGGGCTAAGGATACAGTTCAGCAGTAAGACCCTGGGTTCAATCCCCAGAACCAAGACCAAAAACAACAAGTTAAAAACAGCATTTTAAAACTATTATCAATATCCTGCCCCCAAAAAGGGAAATAACACAACGAAATAGAACTCACAAAGGTAAACAGAGCCTTTGGGGCATTTTCTTAAATTTGATAACTTTATATTTCACTTTCCATGGTCTCAAATGACACACAGAAAAGAAAATGAGGACCCTTTTATGTGGAGAACCTACAAGAGCCTTACATCATCTCTATCCCGTATACAACTAAGGCCACAGAGAACACTCCCCACAACCTTAGGAGAACTTAGAAACAGCATTCTCTGTCCAGCCAAAGAGAAAGTAAAATAAACTGCACATCTCAAAACTTGGAACCAGATGAAGGGGGAAAAAAAGCTCTCCTAAGAATTCATAAACTATAAGTTTATTTTTATTTCAGTTTACAGACCAAATGAATTCTTCTTGATGGCCCAGAAATCTCAGCTGGTGAATTCAGTATAAAGTTTTCCTAGGTTGAAAGTACTACAGAGCACCTGACAAAGGAAAACTCCAATCTTTGAAGGAACACACCAGTCATTCCATAGATAAAGTTTTTAAAAATACAAGCTCATAGTCCAAATCATGATGTGCAAAGGATGGAAGGTAATGTGAGCAAGAGAGAGCAAAAGTTATAAAGAACAGAACCCAAACTGCAAAGACTTCATGTCCTGAAGATGAGAGAATAGAAAAATACTTCACTTTCTAGATTTAAAGAAATAAAGCTATGGTCAGGGATTTAGTTCAGTGGCTCAAGCACTTGCCTGGTAAGCACAAGATCATGAGTTCAAACCTCAGTACCTAAATAAATAGATACAGGTATTAAAAATATGGCCAAGAAACTTTATCAATAATCAAGCATAATTTTTTAAATAAAGCAAAAATTTTGGTAAGAAAAAATATAATAAGAGTTAATAAAACTAAAAAAACTACAAAGGTAGTGTTACTAGAAATTCATGACTAAATAGCTGTGATTTAGGAAACATAAAAATAAGTCTGAGGCAATAACTCAGAATGTATCAACAGTAGAGATGGAAAATACCACAGTGGAGTCAGAATGCAGGAAAGATTGTGACCAGCACAGTTGGGACGGATGGTCTCACTTGCATTGCCACATGAGTTTTCCTAAGAGCATGACGACAATTTGGAAGAGGAGGTAATATGCAAAGAAATAATGGCTGAGAATTCTTTAGAACTGTTCAAAGTCAATTCTAAAATCCAGTTTTAAATCAAATAAATCCAAGCAGGGATAGAATAAAAATAAACAAAAATAAATCCCTTAAATACCTGATAAGAAATTACAGAGCACCAAACAGACAGAATTTCATAAAAGTAACTAGAAAAAAACAGATCATCTAACAGAAGAATAATGGCTGGACTGAAAGCTGACTTCCTTCTATCAGTGGAGTCAGAATGGAAGGAGTGTTTTATGTACCAAGAAAGCACACTGCCAACATGGAACTGCTTATCCAGCCCTCCTCCCACTTCTCTCCCCCAACAACTTTTTTAACAAAACAAAGATTCCATTCACAATAGCTACCAAGGCAATCATCAGGTTCCTAACACACTGACTGGAACTCAACCTTCAGATCTTTTTCCATTACTCAAATAGACTTTCAATGAAGTTAATTAAAATGGATGTTAAAGAAAGCACTAGATGAATGTGGTAATCCTAAAGTGAGGAAATCGCTTGCACTCAGTTTATTTGATCAAGTCTCCTGCAAACTGTCTAGGAACTTCAAACAACAGTCTCAATTCTCTACTATAAGACCAACAAATACAACTGTACTTCTAAGAAATTAAATATTAATGCTAAATTGGGCAGAGTGGTACCCGCCTGTAATATCAGCTACTCAAGAATCCAAGGCAAGAAAATCAAAAGTTTAAGGTCAGCCCAGTCTCAAAATGAAAACTTTTTAAAGGAGCTGAGGATGCAACAGAAAGTATGCTAGCATCCCCTGTCCCAATACTACTGAGAGAGACAGACAGATCAAGAGAGAGAGAAGGAAATACTAAACTGGAATCAGTCAGACTAAGAAGATGCTCACTTACAAGCTGTACTCTGAACATATTTATTTAAGCAGAGTGAGATAAAATGGAAACAGACATTGTCTGGAATTGCAATTTTTAGAAGTAATTTCAATGACCAAATAAATCAGAAAATGTCCATGTATAGAACTCTACACAGCACCTACAAGAACATGAGTTTATGTGTTTGGACATAAAAGAGATGTCTATGTAAATTAAAAACATGAAGTGCAGACTAATATACAGAGTGATCTCATTTATGTAAAACAAAACCAAAGATGTTTCTAAAAGCATTGAATAATACATGTAAATGCAAGATCATTCAGCATCCTGTTAGCCTTGGGAAGAGTTCACAAAGGAAATGAAAAACTTTCAGATTTTATTTTTCATAAAATAAGAATGTATTCATTTTAGAATTCTAATGAAAATATAAAGAATTACAAATAAGTTCAATAATTCCTACCAAGGAAAAAATATAAAAAGCATTAGGAGCCAGAAAGGGGTGAAACATGCTTGTAATTCCCATACCATACATACTCCAGGAGCAGAGGCAGGAAGATCACAAATTCAAACTCAGTCTGGAAAATTCTACAACTTAACAAGGTCCTGTCTCAAAGAAATGAAAAGGAGCTGCGGATGTATTTCAGTGCAAAGATCCTAAGTTAAATCCCCCCATAGAGCGAGGAAAGGAAGAAAGAATAGCAGCATAAGGTGACAAAAATGTTAGTCAGTCAGTTGTGGTTAATATCTCACAATGTATGTAAAATCATCAAGTTGTATACTTTAAATATGCACAATCTTTAATTGTCAATTATATCTCAATAAAGTTAGAATAAAACAGAATTAAATAAAAACATGTGCAGGCAGCCTAGCACAGTTCAAGACTATTAATTTGTAGTCCAAAAACAAAATGTTTTACTTAATCTTTGATAAAAAGTAGAAATTTCAAAATTATTAGCATTTATTACAAGCTATCTTTAATACAAGAAAAAAAACATACTATCTGCAGTTGTTTTATTTTTCCTTCTTAAATCAAATATTCCCTTCATGTAAGATACTTTAACAATGCTTTACTGACTTCACATCTTGGAATGCCAGTTTTATAATTTAAAATGGAACCAACAGATTCCATTTAAAAAAAATTTTAAAGAGCTGGGGATGTAGCTCAGTGGACAAAAAAAAAAAAAAAAAGCATAGTCTAATGAAAACATAAATTGTCCAAACTTCCCCATGGAAATTTTTTACCCTTTAATGAACATCTCTTAAAATAAAAGAAATTCCTAATGACTCTAAAAAGAAACTCAGTAAAAAGCTAATAATGAAAAGCTTCCTTCTACTTGATAAAATAAGAAAAATTCTAAATAGGTTATAATTTATAAAAATGTATTTGCATATTATATATGCAAATTTGTATAATTTATAAAAATGTATAATACTTTACTACATCCTTGATGTCAGTCAAAATTCCAACAGTACAGTCTAAGCAAAAACAATAATAAATGAACCTTTCAACATCATGAATAGCCACACAAACCATCAGTGCCAAGATTCAGACTTAACCTGCCAGGTTCCTTCAGTTTTAAATGGCTCATTTCTCTATCCTCTCTATTCTTATAACACAGCATGCATTATTTTGGGAAATTTCTAATTGGTAAATTCTGTCAAAAGTTTAAGTCAATGAACAAATGCTTCTCATTACAAAACTCAATAATTATAATAGAATTATAGGCTTAACATGTAAAGTCCGGAAAGTATTTCTAAACAGAAGAATTGTTTTAGAGTTACAGCTTACTTAAGTTTGCCTACACCAAAACACATGCTTTTTCAATTACATAGCAAAGAGTGTGGCTTCTGTTCAAGCCTATATTTTATTGTTTATAAAATTAGAAACAGATATACACAGATATACACACACAGCCATATACATACACCTAGGTCATATATATAAACAGTTGAAAGGTTTAACATGTTGTATAAGAAGTTATTTCACATAAATATGAGGAAATTAATGTTAAGCTCTCAAACAGAAAATTCATTCATGAACACAAATCTCATAGATATCTTCATATGTACTATCATTAATTATTCAATTTGGAAAAACTTATATGAACAAATTGAAGAACTCCAGCCTCTAGCACTGGGAGTGTGTGTGTGCACTGTGGTTGCTGAAGACTGAACCTAGGACCTTACGCACGCTAAGCGCAGTCTACCACTGAACTCACATCCATAGTCCTAACACTTATATTTCTTAATTAAAAATTGATTATAATATTGTTCACCATTTTTAACCCAAAGATTAACCATTTTAATCAATAGTGCCTCTAACTGTTCATCAAAATCACATGCCTTTTTTCAATATTTGACTTAAAAGCATATGTATTTCCATTTATATGCAAAATTTAGGACACACGATTATTTAAATGATAATTCTCTGTATTTTTCCAAATTGTCTGAAACTGATAATAATTGTAAAGTAACAATTAAAACTGAGTATGAAATATAAATCAGTGAGCTTAGTATTACTATAATAGGATCTATCTCAAAAAAAAAAAAAAAATGTATCCAGGTGTGGTAGCACAAGCCTGTGGATCCCAGCACTTAGGAAGCTGAGAGGGCAGAACCACAACTTTGAGGTGAGTCTAAGCTACATAGCAAGTTCAAGCCTGGCCTGAACAACTTAGGGAGACCTTGTCTCTTTAAAAAAAAAATAAAAAGCAAAATTTAAAAAATAAATAAATAAATAAATAAATAAATAGCAAAAAGAGTAGCACTACAAAGAGCTACCTACAAATTCATTTATGGCTTCTCATGAGTTGTACAAAAGAGACATAGATTAAATTCTAATTCAGATCTAACAGTTATAATAGAAGAAAAGAGATAAATAGCTATATCTAAAATGCATCCCTTAGACTTCATTCATATTAACCATATAATATAGAGCAGCAGGGATAACTTTGTTCTCCATGGTTGTCAAACTAGATGGGAGAAGTAGGGGATACCACTGACACCCAGTGCAGAGAGGTCAGAATTATCCAGACCTGAAGAATATCAGCAGTGCAAAGGGCAGCAAAACCTCTCTGTAGTGGGGAATAAAGTCTTTTGTGTTTAAAATTATAAATCAAAACTCTAAAGAAAATGATAAATCTAATCAAAAAGGAATTCCTGTTTCTTTTGAGGTACATGCTGGTTTAATTTTTCCAAGCAGCTAAGTTATCTGCTTCTCTAAAATGGTTTAACATATTCTTGCCTGCTTGAACCACCAGTTGTACACGTAAGGCCAGTGAGACAATCATGCGTGTACCACCAGTGGAGATACCTGGCATATGGAGGTATAGCTCAGTGACAGAGCACAGATATGTGGCCCTAGGTTCAGTCCCCAGCACCAAGAATAAAAATAAAGCCCAACTCTCCTTTCATTCTCAATTTTAATTCTGTTCTCATCTTCTTCAGCAAATCATCAATCTATAATGTAACTTCATAGAAACCTAAAGTACATAGGAAGCTCTTTCCCTTCTTTTTGTGACTACCTCCTTTAGAAAGAGGCAAATGAAAAGCCTTCTAAATTTAAATGAAAGATCACTGAGTCTCACAGTTAAGGCTTGTATTTCAAATTAATGTTTACTTTTAATTACTTAAACTAAATAAAGATAAAAGGCTTTAAAACAAACTCTATACTACGTTATCACTCTTAACATAGCTTTTTGACTTCTTACTTTCAATTATAATAAAATATATCTAACATAAAAATTTACCATTTTAGCCATTTTCAATGTTATTGTGTGATTATCACCACCACCAATCTCCAGACTTTTTCATTCTTCCAAACCAAAACTGTATTTATCAAACACTACTTCCCATTCCCTCATCCACTGGAAACCACCATTCATCGTTCTGTCTCTAGGAATCTGACTATTTTAGGAACCTAAAGAAGAACCATACAGGGTGGGTATAGCTCAGTGGTAGAGTGCTTGCTTAGTATATACAAAACTCTGGGTTTTATCTTCAACACTGCAAAATAAGAAATGTGGTACAATACAGTAACAGTGTGTGCTGTATCTTTGAATATGTTGGAACAGAGAGAGAGGCTGAAAACCAGTAACTAGAAGTGTTTTCTAAGGTGATCCATAAGTCACCAAGGTGGTCATCGTTCTGCATCATAATTGGAAGTATCAGTATGAACCTACAGATACATTAATTTCCTATCTCTAGCCACCAACACAGACCATAAAGAAAAGTTAGGATAAATGCTTAATTCTTATTGTTTGCATATTATTGTAAATTCACATCCCTAAATACTTGATATATTAATGCTAAAATTGTAAGGCACTGAAATTTAAATCTATGTGTTTATAATAATATGCAAACAACAGCAATGAATTTGTCATCTTGAAGGATGCTAGAGAGCCAACCCTGTATTTTGAAATGGAAAGAATCAGCATTGATCCTACCTTTCCTCTGCAAATGTGGCTCTGGAGAACCAAGGAGGCGATAAAGGCAGAGTTCTTTAAATGTATTTCAACTAAGAGACCACAGAAGAATGATGAATTAGAATAGAAACATTCTGTAGTCCCAAATAAAAGAACGAGTGTCTTGGATTGCCTAGAGAATCACTGCTGCTGACCACACAGAAAAAACACAGTCAAGCATCCTGTGGAGCTGTCTGGCCAGAAAAATCAAGCCTGAACGTGATCAGTCCTCCAGACCTAACCACAAATTTAATAAATATGGACCAGGGAGCCCATTTACAAGACTCCAAAGGGGTGAAATTAGCAAACTCCAGACTCTGGGAAATCATGGAACAAATATTCAACCTAATCAACGAACAAGTTACAAGGGCAGAAGAGGAGAAAAAAGGAGAACCAATTTTAACGTATTCTTAAAAGCCAGTAAATCCTAGTATTATAATATTATTTTGCCATTGTATACTCAAATTAAGCCTAGCTGATGCATTTTTTAAGAAATGAAATGAAATTACTGTTTTCAAATTATTATTTGTGATTACTGTCATAAATGCAACAGGAAGACATAGAACAGTTAAGAATTTGGGCCACAGAGGAGAATCACCAAGTACAAACGTAAGCTGTACAATTGAACCCAAGCAATTTTCCTTTTTTTTTTTTCTTTTGAGACAGGGTCTCACTCTCTATATAGTCCAGGTCAGCCTTGAACTCACTATGTATTTCAGGCTAGCCTGAACTTATAATCTTCCTGCCTCAGCCTGCTGGGTACCAAATTACAGATGTACACTACATGCCAGGCTATAACTTTACTTTTAGAAGGGTCAATTTCTTCACCTGTAAAATAGGGCTAATCACACTCAACTTGATCAGATTGTTTTAGTGACTAACATATCCAAAGAATTCATCTACACTCATCATATTCAAGCACACTAAAGGCTCATCTAAGGAAATAACAAAGAAAGGGGAAAAATAATTGTAATATGCTTCAGATAATTTTAAATCTATGTCAACAGATTGAGACCAAACATTTACCAACTATAAAGTAATATACTACAAAATAAAATTAACAACTGTTACCACTTTGCTATTATAAAGTAGTATTAGCCTTGGACCTATAGCAACTTGAAAAGTGAACCCAAATATAATTAATTTAAACCTTTCAAGTTTTTAGGACTCTATTCATTGAACAAAACAGAAGTTATGTCAAGTAAAGATGAAAAATTAAAAAGAAGGGCCAGATGCAGTGACACATGCCTGTATTCATAGGACTTGGGAAGCTAAGGCAGGAGGGATTCCATGTGTTCAGCACATCCTGTCTCCAAAGAAAAAAAAATTTTTTAAAGAAATCTTCCTTATGCAAATCAATGAATGTGATGCACCACATTAACAGAGCCAAAGACAAAAATCATATAATCATCTCAATAAACGCAGGAAAAACTTATGACAAAGTCTAGCACCAATTCATGATAAAAAAAAAACCTACATAAAATTGGAATAGACGCTCTTTGTCTCAATCTGATAAAGCCATCTATGACAAACCAATAGCCAACATCATATTAAATGATTAAAAACTAAAAACTGTCTCTCTAAAATCAAGAACAAGACAAGATGTCCACTGTCTCCTCTCTTATTCAACATAGTCTGGAAACATTAGCCAGAGCAATTAGACAAGAGAAAGAAATTTAAGGAATAAAGATAGGAAAAGAAGTTAAATTATCGTTATTTGCAGATGACATGTTACTCCTCACAGAAGACTCCAAAAACTCCACTAAAGAACTTGTAGATTTAATAAGTAAATTCAGCAACATAGCAGGATACAAAGTCAACACTCAAAAACCAATAGCCTTCTTGTACATGAATAATAAACTCACTGAGAGAAAAATCAGGGAACCAACACTTTTACAATAGCATCTAAAACAATGAAATAAGTAGGAATCATTCTAACAAAAAACCTCTAGATTGAAAACTACAGTACTCTAAAAAGGGAGATTGAAGAGGATATAGAAAATGGAGGCACATTCCTTGCTCTTATGTAGGAAGAACCAATACAGTAAAAATGGCCATACTTCCAAAACTGTTATATAGATTTAATGCTATTCCGATCAAATTTCCAACAGCCTATCTTACAGGATTAAAGAAAACAATCCTAAAATTCATCTGGAACCAGAAGCAAAGGCAGTTCTGGGCAACAAAGGCAAGGCAGGGAGCATCATATCCCTGACATGAAAAACAGGGAAAGTGCATTATGTATACAAAGATCCACAAGAAAGAACTATTTTAAAGCTTCAGTTGGGAAGAAGAAGTTCTAAAGTTCTAATTTATAGTATGGTGACCACAGTTAATAACATGGTACTATACACTTAAAAACTGATGATGGATTTTAAATAGATGTAACACAAAAAGAGTATCATAAGATGATAGATATGTTGATCAGCACGATTTACTTATTCACACTATGTAGATACTGCATACCAATGCACCACACTACATACCATAAATATATGCAATTTTTAATTTGGGTATATACAGATATACATTTACATATATATATAGATATAGATATTGAGATGGAAAGTTTGAAATAAAGTCAAATGAGAGATTTCAGCTAGGCCAGAGGCTTATACTAAATTGTTATATATTATTTTTACAAGCTATAGACACTAGAAGAAATTTCAAGCAGAATAAAGACATGCTTGTATTTGTTTTCTGGAAAGATTACTGTAAAGCAGCAGAATGGAGAATGAGAGGACAGAAGAAGCAGGAGGACCTGGGAGGTGAAAGGCAAATAGATCACTAGGGTAGCTCTTCCCATAGTCCAGAGACCAAATGAAGACTGCTGATGGCAGAGATGGTGATAAAGCTGATGAAGCATCTCTCCTTTCACTGTCTGTCACTAGAATTCTCTGTTGGAAAACCTAAAGAAAGCATGGAAATCAAAGCGATGACCTTAATCCTGAAGCTCATGGAGTAAAAAGGTCACACAATTCCATTTCCATGTACAGTATTATGCTAGCCTAGAAACAGCCCCAAAACTTTTCTCTTAAACCAACTAAACACCCAATTTGATGCTGTGGTTATAAAAAAATATATATATACATATATATATATATAAATTTATGATAGGATTAAAATTTCTATTCTATATTTGGGTTTTAACCAAGAGAAAGAGTGTGTGGTATGTGCAGTTATATAGTATATACATATATATATATGCATAAAATTATACAGTATATTATAGACATACCAATTGTGCATACAGATATACACATTTATATATATAAAATAATATATAGTTTTTATTTCCATCATTTCCAAGTTCCTCTAATGTAATATGATTCCCTTTCAAAAACCCTCCTTTTTTAAAACCCAAGCATGAATGTGCTTCCAAATGCAAATTTGCCACATACTTGAATGAAGAACAGTGATTCAGGTAAAGTCTATAAATTTGTTAAAATTTTTAAAAAGGTTATAAGTAATTAAAAATTCACTGTAACGTGAACACTATAGAACTTTTCTCTTTAGTTATGTAAATTGCCTGAAGCAGACTAAATTTTATTCAAAATTATAGTGCTCTACAATTTCTATCAATATATTAGGTACCATAAGAGAAAGAAAATTACTCTACACCAGGACATAAGCTTATTAGCAGAAAGCAGTTTCTTTTAATTTTTTTCTCTTCCTATTAAAATTAAACATCCAAAAGAAAATCTACTTTAATTCTAAATTTGTCTTTAATGCTTTTTGTGTGGGTTCACAGTACTTCATGAGCTCAATATCATACCCAGGTTTTTTAAATCACAATATAATTAGCATATTCATGGAGAACTGGGTTATGTAGTAGAAATTAAAAACATAAATAAAATATGTTCCCTGATCTCAAGAAAGAAATATTGAGGTCCAAAAAAAAATCACTTCACAACTTAATACATATAATAATAAAAACAATGTATAAACCAATTCCATTGGCATAAACAAACAGAATCAACAGAGCAGCAGGGGAAGTGAGAAGAATGAACTGTCATGTACACAAATGTAATCATCACGTACTGCAAACAAGCACTAACAAAAATTTAGAAAATTAAAAAGCAAACACACACCACAGCAGGGCTTCAGGGACAAACTAGCAACAGCAGACCCGGTCCAGAACAAGGCTGGGAAGCAGCAAGGTGGCCATGGTGATGTGAGTAGGAAAAACTGCATGTGCAAAAGACCAAGCTAAGCCTTTAAGAGATGCTTTGGATTTTTTCTCTTTTCCTTTAGGTACATGGCTTTAATTTTGTAGTTTTAAAACAATTTCCTAGTCTAAATTAAAACATGAAGCATGACTTCTTCCTACTTAATTTTTAGTCAAGTGATATAACTTGTATTTAAAAAAGTGGGCTCAAAGTCTCTCATTTTATTGTTATTATTATTACTCCATGCAACTTTCAGAATTAAGAATGGCATCAGCATTTATTAAGTACTAATCAATATAGGATAATATGTAAATGAGTAAATTCAGGAAATAGTTAACATACAACAGGCAAATAACACATGTAGAAAGCAATGTATCACACAGAATGCATTTCTTTATTAATAAGATTAAATGTTTCTACCAGAGAACCAATTACCTTCCCTTTTTTAAACCTGGTATATTCAAAAAAGCTTAAATCTAGCCTTTACATGTATGGGTACATTTGTGTGCAAGGTAGTATAATACATAAGAATCAACACCATGGTGAAGACTCAACTTGACCATTGTAAGGCATCAACAAATGTAAATATCAAGTTAGGAATAATAAATAAATAATAAATATCAGGAATAACTCAAATCCTACTCCCAGAGAATGTTTCATATTTGGCAACACAGGATCACAATCAAAAAGGATCAGTAGTATTGTCTCTGATTGCCCACTAACACGGAAACATGTAAATCTTTGTTTTAACCATGCCACAATACCTAACTTTCAAGCTATTCTCAACCTTTCTCCCACATCAGGTACAGAACATGTGCTCTGCCATTTAGCTACAATACATCCTGCATTGGCACAATCAGACACAATGATCCAACAAATGCTAGTGAGGGCCTCATTGGACAATACCAAGTACATGAGGTATATCCAGCATCCACACAGTACATGGTACAAGTCAGACAGAACTCAGATCAGGCTGGTTTCTTCCACCTGTGATGGTTAACTGACTAATTGTCACCTTGAGAAGGGAATGCCCAGCTGAACTGAGTCAGCATGGTTCTGGGTGTGGAGGACCCACTTTAAATAGGATTGTTGTCAAAATGGCAAGGATTTCAGCTGATTGTCCTCAGAAGAGCTTCGTCTGTTCTCTTCAGAGAAGCTCTGTCTTCACCTTCACCTTGGGCATCATCTCCAGGCTTTCAGCACAGATTCTTCCAGCACCAGCCTTTCAGTCTGCTGATGCAGATTCTTCAGCTTCTAGTACCGACCCTTCATCCTCCCAGCACAAACTCCTCGATCTTAAGTCAGAGATCCTTTGGCCTGCTGATGCAGATAAATAAGGGACATTGTTGTGGGTTCCAGGCCTTCAGCTGAATCCTTCAGATCTCTTGTGCTCAAAGAGATCTTTTGCACTCTTCTACGTCTGACTCTGTGGGCTACTGAAGACCAATCTTTTAAATTTCTTTGTCCCACATTAAATCTGATTCAGAGCATGTGTAGTCTTTTGAGGCGCTTTACTCCTGCCTTATAAGCTCTTGTAAACATTAATACACCACCCTTTTACAGAGGTTTTTTTATTGTGCCATTAAATAGCATAAATCAGTCTCATAATCCTGGATCTTGTTTGTGTAATGGGCAACTCTCAGATCATATTTATCAATCTGATGAATGGTTCCTGTTTCAGAGACAGATACCATCCAAAAACTTTCTATTGTCCTGTTTCTAACAATTGTGGCTTGCTCAGTCAAAGCAGTTTCATTTGGAACAAGTCCAATTTCATTTCCTTGAAAGATTAACTCATCTTACTGAGTTTGACACACTAAATGAGCAACATTTGACCAAAAACTGTAGAATAATTCTGAACCCAAGAAATTTTGAATTTCAGTAAGGCTCATTCACCGGCAATAACAAAAGTGATGGTGAGGCACACATACAGACCCCTCTTTATCTGGCCACAGGCTGTGGGGATAGCAGCCAGTTCCTCTTTCCTCATTGCTGTTGACCTAAAGCCCCTTTTTCATTCTACACACCCTGTGTTGAAGTTCCTCTGAAATACTTTTCTGGAGCCTTTCACAGTAACTATGCATCCCATTCAAGTGAGATGGATATTATCTGGAATGCTGATGTTCTCATTGCTGAGAACATTTATTTTTGTATTGGGTGCAACAAAGGGCACATGTTGAGTTTTGAAGGCATGTGCATTTGTACAGTGCTGGGGACTGAATGCAGGGTCTCACCCTTGGCTTCTCAGGCATCTTTCTTCCATTTGCACTGGAACACTAGTATGTATCCTTCCAAAGCAAAGATTTTTTACAAGAGAAGCCAATGGGAAGTGCTGATTAAAAGGCTATTTCTAAGTATGCACCTATCTCCCAGTGCCATAAGTGGCTCATAAACTCTGGTTTGGCCTGCACACTATAAAAATGCCCTGAATTCACAAAAATGGCTTTCTTACCAGGAGCTTAAGCCACTTAACTAGTAGCACTTCATTACTGACAATGACAGGATCAGGCAACTATACCACCACATTTTTGCAAGAAACCCACACCTAAAAGAGTAATACTTCATAAAAAGTTGGTCAACAGAAAAGAAAGGACCCTATCCAAATTTCTGCCTGCACAATCCACTCAGAACACTCCTGTCTCTCAGGAGCTATGCCTGTTCTCCAATAAATCTTCCTTATTCTTAATGCAAAAATTTCTCTTCTTTTTTTAAGTTTAGGGTTTTTTCCAACCCAGACTGCATTTCTTCAAAATGATCATTGCTTCACCTCAATTTTTCAAATCTTCACTCAGTCAGTACACAATCTATATACAGTTGTGATCACACATCCATAAAAGGAGCAATGTCAAATCTTTATTAAACTATACCAATGAATTCTAATGTCTGAAGTTAATTCTGAAGGCCTTTTTTAGGGATACTGGTTCTTATTGTTTTAAGTAATACACCTACTGCAAATAGAATAAACCTTTATACAAAATACAGTATTTTCATCCTATGAGCTTTGTACAGTTCATCTTGTTTCCTTTGACCATTTGCTTTTAATGTGTTTAAAATACAGTCTTCCAAAAGCTCAGCCAGAAAGGCATCCCCAGCCAGCTGGCTTTGCCAATGACCTGGGTGCAAAGTGAAAATGCAGCCTGCAGTGATTTTCTACAGGTCACATGGAATCACTTAGCATAAGCAATGTGGCTCCTGGTACATGCCTGGAGGGAAATACCCTTCAGCGAGGAGGTGTTTCTTTTAAACAACAAACCAGCTACTGCTTTTTGAATCCTAATGAGAAAAGGGATAGGAGAGAGGGCATGCCTTAGAATGGCTGGGAAGAGAGGCATGGCAGGGCCCAGACAGCTACACAGCACTGCCTCTCAGGACCCAACGTGTAATTTCTTGCAGTTTCCCACAAGATATGGACAGCATAAAGAGAGGGGAGCCAGAAGGACCCTGCTCTCATGTCTCTTCCACATTAGCCAGCCCTGTGTTTTACAGACCAAGATGTACTTTTATTTTTGCTTTTCTCTTTTCTTCTTTTGTTCACCTCAAGTTTGCTCTGCAGAGCCAATTTTTCCCTTAGTCCTTCAACCCTCAATTTTTGGCACCATTTTTGGTGTGTCTTATTCAATTCTTTGTTTGAGGCAAGAAGGACTTAGAATATACTTAATTAGCAAGCCATTTCTAAAAGAAATAGCAGATAACACTAGTACTATCATAATATGGTGTGGTATATGTGCATAGTGAGAATTATAAATGTTATTCTTATCAAATATAATTAAAATATGTTTCCATGGACACTATATGGTGTCCACATAAATTTAAGGAACCAGCAAATAGTGATTAGGAGCTGACCTTGTAACAGATTTTTAGGTCTATTATGTAACTGCCTTTTACACTTCTCATATATATCCCTTTTTTTTTCCAAGCAATTGTTTCCACTATTAAAAGAAAACTCATTTTTACCACATGAATGTTGCCTTGAATGGAACATAGTACCTATGCTTTTCTTGGATGGAAAAGAACTACTTTTTGTTGAAAGTAACAATAATCTCTTTCACTGACAAATGGAAAACACAGTCCAGCTCTGTTTTTTGTTTTGTTTTGTTCTGTTTTGTTTTGTTTTTTATCAAGGACAGCACTGCAACCTACATTTGGGAACCAAAACATTATGTTGACTCTCAGTAAAGAACTGCTACTAATGAAAGAACCATTCTACTTTCATAAGTGGTGTTCAGAACAGGGTTATTGATATTAAAAGCAGAAGTGCAGATGTCATTATACTAGCCAAAAAAGCAGCATGTATATTACGACATTGTATATTTAACAAGAGCACATAAGGCCCAGTGGCCTAGTGTCGGAAGTATGTGCTGCCTTGTGAGGGATCAGAGTCTGAGGTCATTAAACAAAGCCTCTGATCCTCCAATGGGCAAGAATGAGGAAACTAATAAAAGATAAACTACAGATGGTAATGGTAATAACAACCCTTTTCCTGCTGACTGCAAGAATCAACATTCAAGTCTTCCCTTTTATGCTAGTTTCCTAAAACATGAAATTTGTAAGATAGAAGAAAACTCAAGAGAAAAGGACAATGCTGCTCCAAAATGTTTCATAGCCTACGTAAAATCTTTTCATGCAGCTTCTGTGGTCTCTACTGGGTTCACCATGTCAGCTTTCAACAAATGCAACAGAAGACTGCAAAGTTAATTCCTCTCACCAAACAGAAGAGTGGAAGGTCAGACAAACTGGGGGTCCCCAAGACACTTGCTTGAAAAGACAAATCTTTCACATATGAATATAAGACTATAGACCTACTTAGTAACAAATGCATTCTGAATGGTTTTCTGGTCATAAATTTTTATGGAGCCTATCATAGCCATTTTCTTAATTCCAAATGGTAAAAATGCAGCAGTGATGGGTTCAAACATACAGGGGTACTTTGTTAATACTACTTAAATTAAATACCCAAACTTTTAATAGCATTCCCTCCTACAAAGCATCTCTACCAGTGTGGCATCCCTTAGAATTAGTGCACACAAAAGTAAATGAAATGGCAGAGGAAGACATCATTTCAAAGAGAAAAGCTAAGAAACAGAAAAATAAGGGTCATGATGAATTAAAAGCAAACATGGTGGCACACAGCTGCAACTCTGACTATTTGGAAGGCAGAAGGATTGCCAGTTCAAGGTCAGCCTGAGCAACTCAACAAGACCCTAAGCCAAAAAAAAAAAAAAGGTGTGGGGGTATTAGGGAAAGAGGATGTAACTCAATACTCCCTGGATTTGATCCCCACTGCACCAAAAAGGGAGCACTGAATTAGTAAATTCATAATCTAAAAATTCTGTAGTAATTACTACTACTAATAGTAGTCACACTGTCTACTATTAATGCTAATTCAAAAACCTATCTTTCTAAATACAGTATCTGCATAATTACTTCAAGAGGGAAGTAATTTATCAAATTGTTCAAAGAATGTAAATTTTATTTCATAATTCTGATTTTATTTTTATTTTAAATTCACCCTATACAGTACCAAAAAATTCAAGTGGCAGGTCGTAACTTCATAGAGAATACCTCAGTCCTAAGTTCAAATAGTCGTTAACCAGAGAAGTCATTAAACAAGGACTATCTTCTTGAATACTGCTTTTGTGCACACTTCATAGTGTTTCTATTCTTCCCCTGATATCTCAGGAGACAGAGTATCAGCAACACACATAAAAAAATTGTTTAAATTTTTTCTTTTTTTAAATTTCCAAGAAACACTATAAGGTAGGTGCAGAGGTACATGCCTGTAATCCCTATTACTCAAGAAGCTGGGGTAACACAAAATCCTGGACAATTTAGTGTGACTTGGTCTCAAAAAATAAAAAGAATAGGCGATGAAAGGCCCTGGGTTCAATCCCTAGGACCTTTGGGGAAAAAAAAGACACTATAAATAAAGCAAAAGGAAAAAACTGTTCAGCGTATTTACATGATTCACAAATATAAAACTGATCCTGAAGCAGGAAACCAGTTCCACCTGGAGGCAGGAAGTGCTGACGCAAAGAAGCATTTATCTTGTAACACCTTTTTAAAAAGGACTTCCTCACCTTTCTACTTTCCAACTATCCAAAGTCTCCATGAAGACTGGAGTCAGATCAAATTCAGAGTTTAGCTCTGCATTTAGTACAATGAATGATGATTGTGAATGGATTAAACTGAATTTTCTCAGATGACAAATTAAAAGCAAAGTACCTATTTCTTACCAGGTACTCAAATCTTGAAGTACTCACTTGTTAGAACCTAAGTAATATTCTACAAGCACACCCACTATACTGAGATAACTACTATTGATCATATTAATGTAAGATTTAAATGCTGGGCCAAGTACAATGGTGTCTACCTGTATTTCCAGCTACTTAGAAGATTGAGACAGAAGGATGGTAAAAGCCCAGGAGTTCAAGGCCAACCTGAGGAAAATTGCAAGACCCTTGTCTCCAAAAAAAGAGATCCATGATTACAGACCCAGGCCAGCAGCACAGAGACATTCCCCACCTGGCAAATACATAGCTGCAAGGGTATAGGGCACCAGGTCAGTGACACTGGGCAGATGTGAGGACACATGGCAAGGAGAAAACACAGAAAGAGGTCCTCAGCCTGGGCCAGTACATCCTGCATCACAGTTCTTTGCCCTGAGAGGGTCCTGACCACTGCAGACTGCAGGCTGCAGCACTGACAGCCGCCAGAGACACTCATCCTACCTCCACAAGGATGCACGGCCCTCCTGCTTGGTTTTTACAGTTGTTTGCTTTGTTTTCTTTTCTGCTTGCTGTCTTCTGTTTTGTATTGTGTTTCTTCGACAGGACTAGGTTTGGTTTGTGTGTATTTGTTCTCTGCTTTTGCTTCTACAGTGCTCTAAATTATTTTGTCCTATTTTCCTACATCGAAGGTTGCATTTCAGGGATGACTAACTTTATTTAACTGGAAGGTCAACAGTAAGATCAATCTTGTCTCCCCCTCCCCCTTTGCATTCCCTTCCTTTCTCTTTTTTACTTCTCTCGTAACATTTCAGTTGCTCTATTCTTCCTCTTGTTTCTCTCATATTTATATAATACTATTAATCTGAATATCGATGTTTAAATTTTCTTTCCTACTATATATATTCTCTCACTGTTGTTTCATGGGCTGATGAAATTGTGGAGATCTTCTGGAACAATCTCACTTATACGATAACATACAATTAGCTTCTCAGTTACTGCTGTTACCAGTAATTAATTACTCTCTCCTCTTACAGCAGTACCAGAACTCAACCTAGCACCTAGAACAATGAGTGGGTACTATAACATAGAAACATATGCACAGTCTAGGCATATCACAAAGAGAATATCACTTATTAAAAAGACCCATACATGATAGTGGTAGAGATATTCCTTCCAACTGGTCTGCAACTCTCAATGCAAAAACATAAGTATCAGGAAAAGAAAAAAAAAAAAAAAAACAAGGAAACAGATGCCTCAAAAATTTCTAAATCCACAGAGATAGTGAACTAGATGGGATTATAGATAAAAATTTAAGAAACTGACACTTAAAAATGATCAATGAGATCCAAGAAGGGATAAATAAGTAACTGAATTAAATCAGTTACTAAAACAATCAGTGAGCTCAAAGGAGATACAAATCAGTACCAGAATGAATTAAGGATGACAATGAAGGATATAAAGATGACTTCAGTAAAGAGATACAAGCTCCAAAAAGGAGCCAAACAGAAAACCTAGGGAAAAAAAAAAAAAAAAGAACCTCAATTAGTCAAATTAAAAACTCAACCTCAAGCCTCAACAGTGGGCAAGATAAACCAGAAGAATTCTGAGATTTGAAGATTAAGTTGACATACTAGAACATTCATACAGTAATGAAGAAAAAAGAATAAAAAACACAGGTCATTCAAGAGCTTGGTAAAACCTTGGTTGGTAAGCATAATTTGTTCCACAAATATGCTTGTAATCCAAAACACTTATCAAAGTGAATTCTCCCATTTCCCCCTCAAATTTCCATTAGAAATAATGAAAATCCATGATTTGTCCCACAACCCCAAAAAATACATAAATGACTGTAACACTGTAATATAATGCAAAATTATAAAATATAAATTAACTTGCACTTAACTTCAAAAACCTTTGTGGCTGGTGTGAGGGAGGGGGAAAGTTATTATGTAGGATAACTTCACTAACACTAACAGAATCACTACTGTTTCTTTTCAGTACAAGTTTAAAAAAGTATCCCATGACTCTCACTTTTGCCTCTTTTTGAGAATTTTGCAGAAATGTGACCCTACATTGTCATTAAATAGATTCATTCCTTGCACTTCTATAGCCTTGTTTGGATAATAACTTTTTTACAGAACTGGACAGTTTTCCACATTTTACACTCTCCCTAATCTCATTTGACGTGAAGGATTCCTCCCCCTTTTCCTTCTCTTTCTCTGCAGATGACATCCGCTCCAGCTCCATAACTTCTTGCTGTTGGGAGACATCCATGATTCCACAGCAGGAGCCAGTGAGGGTGATGGACAGGGATGAGGAGAGGAGTACGGGCTAAATTAAGACCATGTGACATTTGGCATCACATAGTACTCATATTGCAAGACATTGCTCATTTATGAAGTTAAAATATATTAGAAATGTTTGCTCATCTGGCAGAACACTCGGAGAACAAGTTCCTCAAAATTTAAGGTTTTACTACACATGGATCTTGGTTTTTGATCCGATCTGCCAGTTGTACCCGTCTCTTATTGGAGATAAAGACTATTTATGTTGTGCTGTTATTGAAAGGTACGTACTAATGTTTCTCACTTGCTGTTTTTCTTATGTTTGATTCATGACTGACTCATTCATTTATGTACTCTCCCAATGAGATTAATCTTTCCTTTGGTCTTGGGGTTGTGCTGTTTTCACTGTCTGTGTTTAGGATTCCCTCAAGTATTTTCTACAGTACTGGCTCAATGTTAAAGAATTTCTTTAATTTCTAGTTATCACAGAAGGTCTTTATCCTTTAAGTTTAAAAGATAGTCTTGCAGGATATAGGAATCTTTTCATCACTGACATGCTGCATTGGCATTGTTAGCTTTTAGCCTCAAAATCAAACAGTAGATTATTCCTAATTTCTCGCCATTTTCAAAATTCCTTTGGCCCTCTGGCATTCCACTGTGTTTTTGCTGCTTCATATAAATTTTGTCAATTTATATGAAAACAATTGTGGGATTTAATTGTGAATGCAAATGACTATGTAAATGTAAAAAATTTAAGTAAAATAGCTTTTCTATCCTAAGACAAGATATATCTCTCTTATACTTTATTCTCTTTAATTTTGCTCAACAAGCTCTATAACGTTGAATTATAGAAGTCTGACAAAACTTTTCTTAGGTTTATTCCTAAACATTCTTATGGTTTTGATGCTGTTTTATAAGTAGCACATTTTAACTTTAATTTTTCAATAGTTTGTTTCTGTTGTACAATTGTTTCTCATGTAATAATCTTATATTCCCTAATTCCATAATCTCCATAATTATATTCCATAATTCCATAATCACTTATTAATTCTAAGTAGGAATATATGTATGTGTGTAAATCTCTTTAGGTTTTCTACATTCACAACACATCTTTTGTGACCTTTTACAGTTTCAGATCTAGCATGATTGATTAGAGGAGGAGTCACTTCAGAGATACTCAGGGACCACAAGGTATACCACTAAAATCACAGGAAACTGGAAATGGGGGAGAGACTTACATCCTGAAATAGAAAATTAATTTTAAAGAAGATACAGGTAGATCAAACCAAACATCTGGATGGTAGTTAAGAAAAAGGAGAAGCAGTTCTGCCTAGACAGGTCCACATGGCCCCCATCCTTGCTTGACCCGGGATCAGCCACAGTGAGAACTTCTAAATGGTCTGAGAGAATCCCCCAGGAGAAACTCTGGGTTTATGGGCTCCTTTTCCCCATACCCTCCTCTCCAAACACTGAGGAAACTGCACCTCTACAGTATCCTCACCAGCACTCACCAAAGACAGGAGAAGCTCGTCTCCCCAACCTCCACACTCTAGGTAGCAAGAAGATAAACTCACACTCTAGGTAGCAAGTGAATGGGAACTGCTGAGGCCACCCAGTCACCTGCACCTGTCTGAGTCACCACATGGAGCTCTGTGCTGACCTGAGTCTCCATCTGCTACCCCAAATCAGTCTGGGGCCTACCTAAGTCCCCATTGAATGCTCCAGGCCCACTTGAGTCTCCACCTGACACCTCAAGTTGATCCCACACCTGCCAGAATCTCCATCTGCCATGCTGCATCAGTGCTGGCCCTGCCTGAGTCTCTGCCTGGCACTTTGAGCTGGTCCTATGTTCACCAGTCTCCATCTGACATCCAACTGTCCCAGGCCAGCCTGAGTCTCCATCAGGCACACGAGGCCCACTCACATCTCCACCCAGGACCTCAAGCTGGTCCCATATGCAAGAGAGTCTCCATCTGGTACCCAAAAGTAGTCTTGGATCTCATGGGTCCCTGCCTGGTGTCCAGGTGCACTCAAGTCTCCTCCCAGACCTAGGGCCCTGCACCCTTTCCAGCACACTTGGGTCTGCACCTGGACTCCAGCATCAACTGAGTCTCCAACCAGAGCCCCACACTCTCCCTGCACACACCTGAGTCACTAGCTGATGCTCTACACCAGTTCCAGGACCACCTAGTACCAGCCTGAGTCTGATTCTGGCATCCCACACCTGTAAGGTTCACTACAATTCCTTGAGAGAAGAGTCCTCAAGCCAAGATTCTGCTTGCTAGCTGAAGACTTGTGGGCCTGGGGCAAGGGGGTGCTAGTAATTGCAAAGGGGAAATTCCTAAGTGCACAGAAGCTGACAATAACTAAGGCAAGGATACTGTGTGGACACATAGGCTATATGGCATAGAGGACACAAGAGAATTGCATATGTGGGCTCTTGTGGGAGTATCTGAACTGGGTCTCCACTGGATCTTTGTTGCTTCTTCTCTCTCTCTCTCTCTCTCTCTCTCTCTCTCTCTGACTTAGTAGTTCAATCTCCTTCCTATTTCTGTCTCTCCTCTCCCAATTCTTTTCTCCAATTCTAGCATTTGTAGCAATATTTATTTTTTAATCATTTCTCCCACTTTTTAAATTCCTACAAAGTTTCTTTTTTATAATCTGCTTTCTCAGTCATATTCCACTCATATTATCCTTCTGGCCTCTCAATTCTATTATTTTCACTCTTCCTTATCCTAACTCCTTATCTTCCCTAGCTTCTTCTCCACCTTACAAATACACCAACAAACTCTGGCAATTTTGTAGCTATCTTCAATCCCATCTATCTCCTTCCCACTACATTCTGACCCTACCACAAGTTTCTTCCCTAAACCTTCAACACTAACCCTGCATCCCAAATATAAAAGATCTGCAACAGAACCTGATCTCCATCCAATTTTTTAATCTATTATTTCTCCTACTATTTCTCACCCAATTGACTCAAATGACTGTTTTACCCATTCCTCTATCTTTTCATTTTGTTCTTCCTGTATTAACTACTAAAGGGTATGGATAAAAGGTAGAAGTACAAATATGGAGTATAACACTTATAAGCAATATATGGTTGGATTTTTTTTATATATGGTCAGATTTTCTGAAGGTGTTATTACCAGTAGTAATGCCCTCCTTGCAACATAGAATCAGGCATAACCATTTCAATTAAATGGCAAAAGAGGTAAACACTATTTCTGGACAAATAAAGCAGTAAATACATCATGAAAGGACAGAATCTAACTAAAAAGATCCTCATATCTACCACAGTCTCTTCTCACTCTACTAGACATCAATCCTAGGCTCCAAAGGAAGAATGTACATATTTATATACACATACATATAGTAACATGGCAACAAGCCAATAAAAGACCCTCAGGTCTCCCAACTCTTCCAAGACAGATCTAGGGGGCACCAATGGAAAGGAAAGCAAATACAAGATTGCAGGGCTTCACAAAATGTTTAAAGAGGAAATGAAGAAACTTAGAGAGCTCAGAGAGGACGTGACCCAAATGTTTATGGATTTATCACTCATAATGCCCAATGTGAATATGGGGGAAACAAAAAACCAAAATAGTTCAAAACATGAATAACAAATTCACCAAAGATATAGAATCTGGGAAAAGTTGTCAGACAGAAATACCTGAATAAAAAATGGGATACAATTCATAAATTGCAGAAATGAACAACATGATGACAGGGTCCAATATTTAGGAAAAAAAATGGTGAATTTTGATGAAATGCAGTGGTACCTCAGTTCATGAACTTAATTCATTCCACAATTCTGGGGAAGGTGACTACATTTGCACTCATGCAGGGAAGATATTCATCATCCAATGTGGAACTCACCTATGGAAGCAAAATTTTCCCAGACTCCTCTGTTTGTGAGCTGCATTGTTTGTGAACAGAAGTGTTCATGAACTGAGGCATTTCTGTTACCACACAAAAAAAAAAGACAATAAGAAAAAAATCATCCAATAGCTACTAGATGATACTAAGAAGACAAATCTGAGGTTAAATGGAGTTACAGAAAAAATAAAAGATAACGCAGAATTATTATTTGTTTATAGAAATCATAATCAAAAATTTCCCAAATATATAAAAAGAGCTTATCATACAAGTAGGCAAGGCTTCCAGAACTCCCAACAACTACAATGAAAAAAACAGCTCACCAATACACATAATATATTGCTAGATATCCAATAAAAAAAAAATTAAAGCAGAGAAAAACAATCACATATAAAGGTAAACCCATTGAGTTACAACAAATTTCTCAACACAAACTTTAAAGGTCAAAAGAGTCAAGAATATCCTACCTAGAAATGACAAAACCAATAAAGCCAAAACCCCAGGTGAAACCAAAAAATATCTACATGGTCAACGGATAAACAACAACAACAGCAACAACAACAACAACAACAAAAATGACAGGAAAAGAAAAACAAAGGAGTTACCAACAGAGAAAGAAAGCAATGGCAATAAATAATCAAAGCCTCACAATACTATCTCCCAATGTTAATGGCCTCAACTCTCCAATTAGAAGATATAGATTGGCAGACTGGACCAAAAAACAGAATCCAAGAGTCTGCTGCATTCCAGAAACTTATCTAATCCAAAATGCTCAATGGGAAGAGGAAAAGTGGGGAACAAAAAGCAAAGAAAATAGACAAAAAATGGTAACAAAGTTTTTGTAAATGAGGAGGGGAAGAAGGATCAAAGGAAGAGAGAACAGAGAAAAAAAGAAAAATCAAGATGTACAGATACAAATTCCATATGAATTTGATCATTATGTTTAAAAGTGTCCTAATAAAGTTAATTTTTAAAACATATAAGCTAAAAACAATCAAATGATAAAAAACCAGTATATCATGCACTAGGATCCTGAAAACAAGCAGGGGTAGCAATTTTAATTTCAGACAATGTAAACTTAACTGATCAGAAGCACCAGGGCACTGCATACTAGTTAAGAGAAGAGAGAAGACAAGATGGCCGATCAGTGAGCAACAGAATACAAAGCCTCCCAGGAGAAACAACTCATATGCCAGAATAAAACACCCTGGAGAGACCCAGACAGAGGGAGATGGATCCTCTTGACACAGGAAGAAATTAAAACTTAAAAAGCTTGTCAAATACTTTGGGACTATAACTGAAAAGCTAAAAACTATGGGACACAGCATTTTCACGGTGACCCGCCAAGTTTGCACCAGCGTGAATCCGTGCCAGCCGGCAGAGCTCCCCAAACTCGTTCCTGGTGCCACTCACAGGAAGCGCAGCAGTGCTGAAGTCGGGGACTGGTGAGCCCAAATGAGAGCGGAGAGCAGAGGCGGTGGAGGAACCTTCATTGATCCATGGTCAGTGCTGGGCATGAGACACCCCCCGCCACAGGAAGGGTGCAACCAGGTGGGCGACATGTTGGAATCGGGCAGGAGGAGCCTGAACTGGGAGTGATAGTGACTTCAGTTGTTTGCTTCCTCCCCAGAGCAGATTTGTGCAATTTGCTTGGACTGGGCTGCACCCCTGGCTGGGACCCAGTGAGACATCTCAAATCGACTCCCTGCATCTAGCACGCACTAACCCAGTGATCGCCCCTGAAGTTTAGCTGGCCCGGTGGTGAGGGGCAGGCATATGCAGGCTGCTTACACCTCAGTGACAAGAGCAGGTAGGAGAGGACAGAGTTCCCTTGACAGCATGCTTCAGAGTAAACCTTGCCAAAAGGGAAAAGGGCTGGGACCTGAACTGTAACCTATGTAGAGGAAGCCAGAGGCATGACAGGAGAGAGAGGCAGGAGGAGGCCCCAAACCCAGAACCCTCAGACCCCTGATCCAGAAGAAGGAAAAACAGGGAAACTGAGGGCAACAAACACACAACATCAGACATAGCTTCAATGGACATTAAGAGATATCTTTGGGACCTTGTAGACAAGCTCAAAACTGAAATATTAAATCAGGTAAAGCAGGAGATGACTAGAGTAATAAAAGAAATGCTCTCAGGAAGCATCTCTCAGGATGATACAGACAAAAGAAGGGAGGAACACAAAAAAAGGAGAGAAACATTTGATAAAGAATATAAAGAAAATATAGAATACATGAAGCAGATTCAAAGAGACTACCAGGAAATTAAAAACTCCATTGAAACCTGGCAAAATGCCTTAAAAGAAACTAAGGATAGACTATCAAAACTTGAAGACAAGTTTGCAACGTGTGATCATGAAAGGAAAGATCTCTTAAAAATAACAAGGAAACAGGCAGTAACAATGCAAAGGCTAGAAGATGACAAGAGAATCTACAATTTATGAATAAGAAACGTGAACAAAGAAGCAGGAATACATACAGGCAAATTACAAAGGCTATTCATGGAAATAATTAAGGAAAACTTCCCAAGCATGGGAAAAGAAAATGACATTCAGTTGTGTGAGGCATAGAGAACCCCAGCCACCTACAACCCAAACAGAGCTACACTGAGAAATATAATAATCAAGATATGAGAAATTCAATATAAAAACAGAATATTAAAAGCTGTCAGAGAAAAGAAACAGATTACCTATAAAGGTAAGCCCATCAGGATCACGGCTGACTTCTCGACACAGACCATCAGATCAAGAAGAGCTTGGAGCAAAGTATTCCAAGCCCTGAAAGAAAAGAACCTTGAGCCCAGATTGATGTATCCTGCAAAACTTTCACTAGAAATTAATGGAGAAACAAGATGCTTCCATGACAAAGAAGAACTGGGGGAATTTGTGACCACCAATCCAACCCTACAGAGAATACTAAAGGAAATTCTAGAGAGAGAAAAAAAAAAATACCAGGATTTTAGGAACAGTGGCAGAAAGGCCTCAATGAGTGGGGCAGGCAGTAGAATGAAGGAGAAAACTAAACAAAGGCAGAAAAGTAGCATAGCAGAAATGAGGCAGAGAAGGATAGCTAGAAACTCTAACATAGATGGCCTTGATATACTACATTGTTAATAGTGCACCAGGATTTCAAACCCACATTGCTCACACCACTCTGCTTAGATGTATTATATTCTGTTCCAGTCATTCTACCTGTACTAGATTTGAGGGCACAGACAGTACTCCTGAAAATAACAGGATATAGTACGGTAATCATCCTTAATTTCCTATTAACTTAATCTAAAGCTCTGTAAAACCTACACTGTTTTACCATGACTGATCATAATCGAAATCTGGTTTGTTGGATCACTGTTTTGTATTGATAGATTTTATTCAAAGCTGTTATGATTGATAGTATCAACTCTGAGAGTATAAGCAACTGCACTTAAGATGACAAGATCCACTAGAATATCCACTATGGTTTGATTATTACCTGCCTTTGAAGTTTTATACTGTCTACAATGTTTTATTTTACTAATATTGTTATTTACTGCTATATTCAATTATACTGCTATATTCAATTATGCCTGATGATAAAGACATTCTATTGAAGATAATAAGAAACAACACAGTAATCATTGTAGATCACCTTGTACTGTGGTTTTATACGACTTTTTGGTTTCATGTTTTTATAGGAATTTGTTTTGTTTTGTCTTGCTAAGTTTTGTTTTTCCCTCTAATATGGAAAGGATAGAAATACATGTAGAGATTCATGCATGCATAGCTGTTCACACTCTCACTGTCTGACTATTTTGTATGCTTTAATTTTGAAACTTGAACAACTATTTCTAAGAGGATAATATGTAATTTATTAACTAATGATTTCTTATTGTTTATCTTTTTTTGGGAATTCTGTATTATCTCTACCCTTTACATGCTTTTGTTTCTCTTTAAATAAAATATTTTTAAAAAAGAGAGAACAACCTCACAAGAGATAACACAAATATTTAGGTACCAAATACTGAAGCACCTATCTTCATAAAACAAATATTTCTGAGCATAAAAGATCAAATAAATGCTAACACAATTATAATGGGTGATCTTAATAAAGAAGCAAAGAAATATCAGAGTTGAACCACACCTTTTATATATGGATCTAATAAGATACCTACAGATTATTCCATACTACAACAGAGTATACTTTTTTCCTGCAGCACACAATACTTTCTCCAAAATAGTCCCACACTGCATTAGTTCACAAAACCTGCTTAAATAAATAAAAAAAGAATCAAAATCACCCCATACTTACCATGAGACTACTGTGCAATGGAAATAAAAATCAACCACAAAAAAAATTTAGAAGAAATTGTAAACTTAGCAACATACAACTCAACAATAAATAAGTCACAGAAGAAATCAAGGAAGAAATAAAACAATGTCTGTAAGTTAATGATAATGCCTATACAACACACCAGAATCTATGGGACACAATGAAAGCAGTACCAACAGGGAAATTTACTGTAATCAATGCTCACAGTAGCAAAGCAGAGCCAGCTCAAATAAACAAGCCAATGAAGATTCTTAAGATACTTGAGAAATAACAATAATCCTAGCCTAAACAAAAGCTAAAAAAGTAAACTGAAGGAGACCAGATAATGAGAATGGAGACCTACTCGACCTCCTCTTCAAGCACAAAGGAGAAAGGAAGCAAACTGTGCTCCTTTGGCAACATGCAGGTATGCTGGTACACTGCAAGTTCTAGGGAAAAGTCAACACAGCTCAGATCTGATTGTTTACCAGACCATATATTATAGAAAACAGGAGACAGATGAATCTTGTGTTACTCTAATTTCTTGTTCACATGTCTAAGTGAGTAAAAGTGAGGTGAACCAAATGCTCAGGGCTCTTTGCCTAAGACAGGCAAGAGTTCCCGGGCCCCTCTTTCTAAATTAATTCTGTCATTTTAATTTTAATCTCCATTTGCTCCCAGTTGGTAACAAATTCACAGAACTAATAAAGATTAGAGTGGTAACAAACTCAATGGAACTAATAAAGATTAGAGTGGAAACTGAGGCCAAAAAAAGAAACAATCAACAAATCAAAGAACTGGTTCTTTGAAAAAATAAACAAAACAGATAAACCCTTAGCCAAACTTACCAAGAGAAAGAAAAAATTCACATCAATGAAATTAAAAATGAAAAGGTTGAAATCAAAACAAACTATCGAAATCTAGAAGAAACTACTATGTAAAATTATTCTAACAAACTGAAATCAACAGATTCCTTGATGAAATCAACAGATTCCTAGACTCATACAAATTACCAAAGCTAACCCAAAAGTGCTTACCCAATAATAAGCAATGAAATTGTACTAAAAAAAAAATCTACCAATTACAGAAAAAAGTCCAGGATCTGATGGGATTCTACAAAATCTTTTAAGCACAATACATCACTAACACTCCTCAAAATCTTCAATGAAATTAAAAGGGACAGAGTCCTTCCAGGTTCATTTATGGAAGCCAGTATCACTCTGATTCCAAAACCAGAACAAGACATAGACCCAACCAAATCTCCTTAATGAGTATACATGCAAAAATCCTCAACTATATACAGGCAAACAGAATGCAATGAATCATCAAAAAGATCACATATCATAACCAACTAGACTTAATTCCATAGTTTCAGGTTCAACATACACAAAGCTATAAATGAAATATACCATATAAACAGAAGCAAAGGCCAAAATCACATATTCATATCAGTAGATGAAGAAAAAGATTTTAGCAAAATCCAACATTTCTTCATAATAAGATCCCTGAAAAAATAGATATACAAAGACTATATCTAAATAAAAGCTATACATATCCTTCATAAAAGCTATACATATCTGACAAACCAATGGCTACCATCATATTAAACTGGGGAGGCAGGAAGGAGGGACCTGAAAGCATTCTCTCTAAAATCACAAAAAAGTCAAGAATACCTACTACCACCACTTTGATTCAACATGGTACTCAAAACATTAGCCAGACCAATCAGGCAAAAGAAACAAATAAAAGGGATACATATAGAAAAGAAAGAACTCAAATTATTATTTGCAGAAGACATGATACTCCACAGAGAAAGCCCAAAAAATTGCAATAAACAAACTTTTAGAATAACCAACTTCAGAAAGGTAATAGGATACAATGTCAACACTATTGCTGTATATCAATAATAAACCCAATGAAAAATTATGAAAATAATACCATTCACAGTAGCATCAAGAAAAATTAAATAGGCGGATGGCCCAGCTAAAAGGTAGTAAGTCTGTGCTCTGCGCTCCACCATTACATCTCGTAAGGCAAGCCCATGGGAAGACAGTGAGTTTGTGATCTCAGCCTCCTCCACTGCATCCCAGAGGGTGGGCCAGCTGAAAGAGTGTAAGACCCCAAAACCCAGGACAACACCCTGGCACACAGATACACACACCTCTGGAGGGCAAAGTAATCAGCAATGCCAATAACATGGAAGTCTCTAAAGCAGCAGTGAGCAGATAGCAGTTGGACACTGGAAAACTCCATCAACAGAAGACCAGTCCCATCTAGAGACCAAGAACCGATCCATACCCAGCACATCTCTGGGATGCAACACAGACATTATCACAGAACTGTAAACACTAGAAGGTAGGTGCTGGGCTATAAAGATAGCTATAAAGAATCAACTACATCTGGAGGACATCCCTAAGGAATGGCCATCTCCTTTCCTCTTTGAGAGAAGCCTCAATGATAGTGGTAGAACTATATATCATGGGAAGTTGCCATCAACATAGAAGACAAAATAAAAGAAAAAAGAGAAGGTGGAGAATGGCAAGAAACAGAGATGGGGTGCGGCTCTAGACCCCCAGCCCCCCAGGACAGACCTAGAAATCAATGAGATGAATGAAGTTAGAAGTCAAATATTGGAATTTTCTAAAATGATAACCACAGAAGTGAAAAAACAAGTGGAATAGGCTATAGAGGGAAAATGATCTTTCAGGTACAAAAAGAAATGATGCTTAAAATAAAAGAATAGATGAGCTTAGAAAAAGATGGAGACAAAAAGTGGCCAACATAGGAGACAAATGGAATCCATGAAACAGAAACAAAAAAGATCCAGGAAACCAAAGCCTTCAATGAAAGTATATGCAACAGATTCAATGAAGGAAAGGATAGAATTTCAGATCTAGAAGACAGAATTTCAGCTAGTGATCATGAAAAGAAGGGTATCTTAAAAATAGCAAGAGACTATGAGAAATCAATCCAACAGCTACAAAACAAAAGCAAAGACAAATAACACAAGATTGATTGGGGTCAGTGAGAAAGCTGGAGACAATCATATATATATATATATATATATATATATATATATATATATATACCCAATTATATAAGATAGACATGGAAAATCAAATGAGCAATAACAGTCATAGTGGGAGACCTCAATCTCCCATTGTCACAGAGACACAGATAACACAGATAAACTAGACAGAAAATCTGCAAGGAAATATCAGAGCTGAACCAAATCTGTGAACAAATGGACTTAACAGGAAGAAGCTACTCACTCCCCAAGGCCCCACCACCATCAAGGGAGCATCAGTGAACCACCACCTCGTGCCTCTCCACCACTCTAGGAACTCTCAAGAGCCTAATTCTATATAGTATTTCCCTTCAGAGCAATTTCGTTCAGAATTAGGTAATTCAGTATCGAGTAACTTTACAAAATATAACTTTTCTTAATAGCAAGAACTGAGTATACTTGGTGTTATGGATTAAAAACTACTGGTCAACTTAACACCAGCTGAATGAAATCAGCATGGTGGATGTAGATGGCCCACCTGAGAAAAGTTGCCAGCATAAAAGGAGACATGGCGAGGAAGAGCATGGTGTTCTGGGTTCCTCTAAGTGTTGTTGTTTGGAGCCATTGGTTCCCCTGGAGGAGCTTGTCATGGCTAGCTTCCTCAATATGAATTCGGTCATTTTTCTCAGAGAAGCTCGGGGCCTTGTCACTGAGAATGGCTGTAGTTCCCTTTGGACGAACTCTGGTCCTTACTTTGAGCATCATTTTCTAGCTCTGGAGGGGAAAATGTGTGCCGTTTAATCTCCAGGAGGTTTGTAATGCTGGCTTCCTGATATGTACTCGACATTCTCATCATCAGAGGAGCTGATGACCTTACTTCCGCTGAGGACAGTTGTACTTTTCAGGAGAGCCCTGGTCCTTATTTTGAGCATTGCTTCTTGGCTCCAGTGTAGAACCCTCAACCTACTAGCACAGACCCTTTGCCCAGCTGGCACAGACATTTTAGCTTCCACCACTGACCTTTGGACCTTCCCAGCACAGATCCATAAAACAGACTTACATGAGTGATTGTCGTGGGCTCTAGGCCTCCAGATGGACTCATGGGAGGCACTGTCATGGGCTCTAGGTCTTCAAGTGGACTCATGCAGGACATTGCTGTGGGATCCAGACCCTTGGCTGGATTTTCTAGGTCTTTGGTGTTATGGACAGATTTCCTGCAATTTCTTGTATTTAAATCTGGGTGACCATCATAAAATAATATTATAAATTCTGTGTCCTCTATGTAATTGTTCTCCTTGCAACCCCTCACTACACTTGGTTACTTGTGTGTCTGTGGAATTCTTTAAGAAGTGGTACCATCATTGTTCTATACCTACCATTTGTATAATTATTAATATTGATGATTATATCAAAGGGTATTTTATTTTATTTTACTCTATTTTATTTTATTTCATTTTATTTTTCCAAAGGGTATGTCAGTAAGTTAGTCATTATGGGTTTTTCCTTATTCTAAGTTCACCAAGAATGCCTGTTCAAAGGCCAAATGACTACAGTCACTTTTTAATACTAGCTTGCACATTACATCCTAAGGAATTGTTAATGGATTTGAGTATGTATTTAAAAGACTGTGAGATTATTTGACAGAGTGTTTTGGAATTCTAGGAAAAGTCAAAGCATAATGTGTAGCACAATGAAATAGAAATAAAGCTCTTTGAAACAAAATTTGCTGAAACAGTGGGTTTCAGTGGAAACCTAGGAATTTTGATTTTTAAACATGATGCTAGTGATTATGATATAAAGTACTCAAAAACTGTAGTATGAGAAACAGTGCCATATTAGCTGTTCCTTACCTGGGTGTCATCTCTAGGGAGTCCGAAAGTGAACTTTGACTCAGTTCTTTTTGGAAAATAAATTATTTTTTCACAAATGAGAAAACACAAAAAGAAACATTAGGAATTAACCTAAGCCAGGAAGTGAAAGGTCTCTACAAAGAAATCTACAGTACTCTGAAAAGGTAAATTGAAGAAAGTATCAGTAAATGGAAAGATAACCTCTGCTCCTGGATAAGCAGAACCAATATTGCCAAAATGGCCATACTGCCAAAACTGTTACACAAATTCAATGCAACCCCAGTCAAAATACCAATAGCATTCTTTACAAAGTAAAGAAAATAATTCTAAAATTCATATGGAACCAGAAAAGACTCAAAATAGCAAAAGCAACCTTGAGCAATAAGAGCAAAGCATGAGGCACTACAATACCTGATTTTAAGCTATACTACAAAGCAACAGTGATAAAAATAGGGTGGTACTAGAATAATAGAAAGACCAGAACAGAGGATAAAGAAACATTCTCAGACACTTCATCTATTCAATCTTTGACAAAGGAGCCAAAAATATTATGTTGGAAGAAAGCCTATTTAACAAATGGTGCTGGGGAAATGGTATCTGTTGAAGTTGGAACTGTATCTCTCAACATGTACTAAACTAAAATCAAAGTGAATCAAAGATCTAAACATTAAGACAGAAACATTGAATCTACTGGAACACTTAAAACTCACAGGAGTAGGCAAAGACTTTCTGAACAAAACTGCAATTATGCACACAACAAATATCAGAATCAACAAATGAAATTACAACAAATTAAAAAGCTTCTGCACATCAAAGGAAACCACCAACAGAGTGAAGAAAATACTTACATATCATGGCTTATATCTAGATGTCCCCTCAAATCTAAATCATCTATGTACCCTAGATGACCATGGGGTCATAGGTGGGGCTTTTCAGAGGTACTTGGATCTAGGGTGTACAATGCTGGGATCAAATTAGTAATGTTGAGATTGATTCATGATGTGATGGTAAGATTAAGACTGTTCAACCCTGGATGTGAATGATATCTAATCCTGGACAGAATATAAGGGACAAGAAGAGGGACATTGCTTGCTGCTTGCTATTTCACTGCTTTGCTGCCTTCTTCCTGCCATGAACTATGTCTTCTCTGCGAGTCTCTCTGCCATGCCACCCTGCCTTGAACACAGCCAACTATGAACTGAAACCTCTACAATCTGTGAGCCAGTTAAACCTTTCTTCCTTTAACTTTGGGTGTTGAGTATTTTGCCCCAGCAACAAGCAAAGTAACTAAAACACTACAGAAGGAGGAAAAGGTTTTTGTCAATTATTCCTCAAACAGATGCCTAATACCCAGAATATATAAAGAACTCAAAAAAAAAAATTCCCAAAATACAAGTCCCAATCAAAAAACAGGCAAGTGAAATGGATAGATGCTTCTCGGAAGAAGTACAAATGACCAACAAACAAATGGAAAAATGTTCAACATCTCTGGCCATTAAAGAAATGCAAATTAAAGCAATGCTAAAATTTTATCTTGCACCAGAAAGAATGGCAAGCATCACAAAGTAGAAACTAGAATAACAAATGTTGATGTGGCTGCAGTGAAAAAGAAAGCCTCCTACACTGTTGGTGAGAATGTAAACTAGTACAATCATTATGGAAATCAGTATGGAAATTTCTCAAAGAACTAAAATTAGAAGTTCCATATGACCAGCTATTTCTCAGTAATGGAGACTGAGGGGAGAAGGCAGAAGGGAAAAGGAAGTAAGACCTAAGATATACCGTGTACAAGGACCTAATAACCACAATGGAATGAAAACATTGTATGTCAAAAAAATAAATACTGTATGTCATAAACATGATCTAAAACAATTACAATGGGGAAAGGGGAATTTAGAGACAGAAGGAAGTGAATGGAATGGGGAAGGAGATTTAAAAGAAACAAGCTGTATCTTGTATATGCACCTACTCCCCAAAATGTATGCAAACTTCACACATGTACTAATAAAATAAACAGCAAACATTTACTAATAAAATTAAAAAGTGAATGAATAAATAAGTTTCACAGTTTCATTTCTTATTTATGTCATTCTCATTCTTTCTCTTGCCTCACTGCACTTTAAAAAGTATGTTTTTTTGTTTTGTTTTTACGGGTGTTTTGATTTTGGTTTTGGTTTTGGTACCAGGGATTGAACTCACAACCTAGTGTTTGCCAGACAAGAGCTATGTCACTGAGCTTAATCCCTGGCCTCACTGCACTTAATAACACCTCACCTCCAGTACTAAATAGACATGGTAAATATTGACATTTTTGTTTTGTTCTCAAACTTCTATTAGAAACAAATCATCTGGCCTTTCAAACTAGCTATTTACTATCAATAGTTGGCACTCTATTATCAGGTTAAGGAAGTTTCATTCTAATCTTAGATCCCTGAGAGGTTTTATCATAAAACTTGTTATATTTGTCAAATGCCTTTTTTGTATATATTGAAATCATAATATGGCTCCCAAGCCACAGCAGCCCCAGGGCGAGAACATATCAGCATTTCATGAGATCCACTCCATCTTGGAACTTGGGGCACTGGGAAAACAGGCAGCCAGCTCACCACTCTGGTAAGGGGCTTGTGGCCTCCCAAGCCGCAGCTGCCCCAGGGCAAGAACCATGTCAGCGTTTCCTGAGATCCATGCCATGTTGGAATCTGGGGCTCTGGGAAACAGGCAGCCTGCACTCCGCTCTGGTAAGGGGCTGTGGCCTCCCAAGCCACAGCCGCCCCAGGGCAAGAACCATGTCAGTGTTTCCTGAGATCTGTGCCATGTTTGGAACTTCGGGCGCTGGGAAAACAGGCAGCCAGCACACCGCTGTGGTAACTGGCTGTGGCTTCCCAAGCCACGGTCACACCAGGGAGAGAACCATGTCAGCATTTCCTGAGATCCACACCATGTTGGAACTTGGGGCAATGGGAAAACAGCAGCCAGCTCACCGCTCTGGTGGGCGGCGGTGAGCGGGCTAAGAATCAAACATCCATCTCACCCTCCCCCACAGCAAGTAAAAGCCAGAGATCTGAGCATCTCTTGGGAGTTTGACTATATGCAATATAAGAAATAAGGGGGATTTTCTTCTGCCATCTCTTTGAAGGCAAATATTTTTATCTCTGTTTTGCTCTGTTTTGATCAATGGTATTGATCTATTCAATATTCTGTTTTTATAATTTCAGTATTTCCTTCGATATTGCTCTACCTGATTGAAAGAACAACTATTGTGAAGAAAACCAGATATACTATTGTACCTATTGCTGTTATCCTAGTAACCTGCTGTGAGACTCTGTACCAATTTCACTGCACTGCCTCAGTTGGCTTTGTCCTGTCTTGTTCTGCTGGATTTTACTACCTTTAAAATAACATAACAATAAATAAAAATTTAAAAAGTAAATAACAACAACAAAATAGATCAGTAAGGTACTGAGCAAGCTGAAACATGATATAACTAAACAGATAACGGACTTAAAAAGAAAAAGGAGGAAAAGAAAGTGCTCTAAAGGATATAACTGCATGTATATTTAAGTGTGTAGGATTGATAACCATGTTGCTAAGTTTTTGTTGGATCGGTGAACAAAAATGTTTGCAGCCTCACTGTTTGAATGTCCACTTTGTATGCTTTGATTTTGTAACTTGAACAACTAAATCCAAGAAGACAATATGTAATGTATCAACTAGTGATTTCTTACTGTTTTTTTTTGAAATTCTGTATTTTTCTACCCTTTTTTCTGTTTTGCTTTTTTCCCCCCTCTTTAAATAAAATTTTTTTAAAATGTAAAAAAAAAAAAAGAAATCATAATATGGTTTTTCTTTTTGATCTGCATTGATTGGTGTGCAAACACTGAACTAACCTAGCAGGTCCCTGTAGGTCCAAGTCAACATAAGAGATTCTTATTTTCCATTGAAGTTGCTAATCTGGAAGACAGCAATGGGTAAATGGAACCAAGGACAAGTTTGAGTACATTTCAGACATTATCTCAGATACTTCCTTTTTCTCCAAATAGGTTGTATTGGGTAGCAGTAGAAGAGTCATGTAAAAATGGCCTCTATGCTGTTACAAAACAGAAACAGACACCCTAACTGGAACAGTTAGCATCATGAACAAGCACTAGGATTAAATGGTCTTACACAAGATTGTCCTCTCCCTTCAAAAGCCATATTATAGTAATAGTTATCCTGGGATCTACCAAAATGAAGAATGCACCTTCTGGGCATGGTGGTCCATATCTGTAATCCCAGCACTTGGGAGACAGAGGCAGGATCATGAGTTCAAGGTCAGCCTGGGTTACACAGTGAGTTCAAGGCTAGCCTGGGCTACATAGAACAACCCTGTCTTGAAAATAAAAACAAACAAAAAATAATGCCACCATTCTCAAAGCAAAACTAATTCTATTGCTAGGAATAAAAATTGAACAGTAGAAAACTAAAAGAGTCCTTTCAAATGTTTCATTCTCTTTATATTTCCCACAATCATTCTGCTAAGTACATATATATTACTTGCCCTCATATCAACCATGAGCTGAAGGTGAGACCACTCAACTGTCTGAACATGCACTTGGGACCAAAGATGAAATAACTTACTCAATTATGGGACAAACAAAACAAGCTTTTCCCCATGACGTATAGCCAACTTTCTCTGATCATGTCCCAGCAACCATTCTGACTCTATTATTTTACTAGGAAGAAATTAAGCGCCCATGGAGATAGCCAATCAAATATTCTTTCACCTGATTAGTGACCCTAAAGATAACTCCCTACAGTGTTTTACAGAAACATTTTTCCAAAAAGTGAGCAGTTTGCTGCTTCAGGATGGTGAATTAAAGACTCTTATTTTCCCTTCTCTTATAAAGCTACCTCAAAGCCACAAAGATCGAAAGGAGCAAGCATGAAAACCTCCAAAGAAATCAGAAGACAAACAGCAAGCCATTCCCCTTTGTCCTGTACTACCCACACCCCAAGACAAAAACAAAAAATAAAAAAGGTGGACAGTGATCCTCTTTTAAACAGTACACTAAGAAGCACAGTGAGTACTGTGAGTACTGGCTCCTGGAACCTGTTACTCCAGCATCCAGAGGGCCCTAACTTGAGCTCAAGCCACTGACACTCATTTTAAAGCTAGGCCAGATGGTTAAAAGTAGATCCATCTTCATGGGTTCCAATCTTTCTATTATTCATAGTCCAATAAAAACTGATAATCAGACATTTGAGAAAAACCTGCAGTAAGAAAAGCACAAGGAAAACAAAAGAATAAAATAAAAATCACTCCAGAATAAAATGAAACCATTAAAGTTCTGATAACTAGATGGTGGGGGGAGAGGGAGAATCTCTTCCCTCCAGGATGACAGGAATAGTGATATAAGTGGAAGAAGGGAAAGAGAAAATGTTAATAATCCAAACCTTTATCAACTGTGGCACATCAAGAGGGAAAATTAAAATGAGATGAATCAAAAAACAGTGTTTAATACTGTGTAGTGATGAGGAATTAACCATCATACAATGTAAAGGTAGCAAGAAATCATTCAGAGAGTAGAGAAGGAAGCAGGAGCTGCTTCATGAGCTTGTCCTATGGAACTTTTTGTTTCTACCAAATTAATTATGGTAAATGTTTCTCTGACTTTGTATGGTTTAAGGTAAATGGCAGGTTTTTTTGTTTTTTGTTTTTTTGTTTTTAAAGGAATACAGTGTCTTCTGCTAGCATACAGTACTTCTAACATCTGTCTCCAACTAGCTCATCCCCTGGGAACTTCATCCTTAATACTTAGTCCAACAATCCTGAAATTTAAAGAACAAAATTACAGGATGTCTTTAATTCTCCTTCCATCATTTCAAAGCACATATAAATGCATGTAGTATATCATAAAGTGGGAAAGTGAGGAGAGTGAATAGCTATACTAAAATTAAAGAAAAAAAAAGATTTCTGACCCAAAAAAGTAGAGGATTTCTATATTTCTAGCTTCCTCCAATAATTGGGTGATAAAACACAAAGAGCTCAACTATTCTATAATAAACATAATATAAATTTTAAAACTCTACCATGATATATTAGCCTTTAAAAGCCAGAAAAACATAGCTAATGCCAATTAATCTTAAACCAGGAGAAATTTATAGGAAATTTGTTTCAGGTGTAGAAGAGTTCCCTAATTTTAATGTCTGCATTAACTGAGAAACTCTTCAGGACACACGTCTGCTAACCTGTATCATTTGTTAAGCTTACACTTACTCAAATGTAAGTAACACACATTGATTTTCCAACAGATATTCTATTCTACACATTGACATCAAAACAATATGTTTTTAGGAAGTTGGACAGGAAAAGCAAAGAAAGAATAAAGGATGAATGATGGAGTCAATTTCTCAAGTTTCACAAGAATTTGTTCCCATCGTTAAAAAATAAAAGAACCATTGATTGTGTTCCCAATTTATATTATGTGTTGATCAATTCAAGAACAGTTTAATACTGTGGATAAAACCACAAAATAACAGTATTTTGAATAATCTTTCACTGAAAGGCAAAAGTTAAACATCATATTCCTGAAGAGAACTACCAACAGCAGACGTATTAATAGTGCTAGGCACAGTTCCTAATATATCAGGACCCATATTGAAAGCACTACTATAGTCTAGCAACAGTCATAACAAATCTTTCAGCCTTATGGCATTAAAAATCAGTTGATAATTTCTGTGTCTAACACCTAATAAAATTCATTCTTCCAAAGTGCGGAAAAGCTAAGCACAGTCCTTCCTTATTATAGTGTTTCCTGCTACAATGTTCCCCGGTTTACACATATATTTTATCATTGAAAAAAGTCCTTTCTAACACCCTTTTTGTTGTAATGCTTAACTTACTTTGCCTCCAAGCTAGATATACAATGAAAGTAAAATAAATTCAGACAGACTGTTGAGGAGAAATAAAAAATGAGTTTCTTTTTAGTCATTTTCCTGAGGTCTTTCTTTCTCTCCTTAAGCTTTTTATCATCTCAACTTGGTGTTTAACATTTTCCTTTTCTTCTTACACATTTCCTTTGGTCAATGAAAGCTGATAGATTGTTAAAACCAGTTTGCACTACACCTTGGAAACCAGTACTTTTAATATACAACTTCTGCCTTCCAAAATGCTGTACCAATTTCATATGTAGGACAATGACCTGCATAGGATTTAACCAGCTGCAAAAACCCGTATGTAATCTTAATTTTCCACTCACACATTTTATGTTCATAGCTCCCTAAAACCACGAATATAATTTTCCGAGTTAGGGTCAGGAATACTTTTCAGTTATTGTTTCCATATTAAATAACACTGTCTAATTTTAGCAAAGACCTAGAAATGCTGATGTTAAAGGTTCTTATTCAAAAGTTTCAAGGTAAGGAAATTTTGTCTTAAAAACTCAACTCACATTTAATTTAGGTTGATAGAAATGCTGTTTAAATATAATATAGGTAGACTTACCTTGATATGCATATTCTAAGTAAGACAGAAGTAACTTTAATTACATATTGTATTATTTAATCTTTGAAGCCAAAATTTTTAATCTTTAATGTTTAAAAGGCAAACATATAATATCATTTTTCCACATACAGCAGGCTTACTAATACAGAACTCTATTCTCTCTAACTCTATTGGAGCCCATCTGTAATCCTAGCTACTCATGAAGTTGAGGCAGGAGGACTACAAATTCAAACCTGGCCTGAGTGACTTAAATAAGACCCTGCCTCAAAATAAAAATAAAGAAATAAAAGGGTAACAACTTTCTATAAAGCTGAAAAGGACTGGAAAATAAAATAAATAATCCTGCATCTGTGTGACACTGATTTTTATACTTTTCACATGTAAAATTATGTAAGAGTACTCATAGCAGCTTTATTCATATTTGCCAAAAACTGGAAACCATTCAAAAGTCTATAGCAACCGGGCATGGTGGCACATTCCTGTAATCCTAGCACTTGGGAGGCTGAGGCAGGAAGATTGTTGCAAGCTCAACACCAGCCTGGGCTACAAAGTGAGTTCAGGGCCAGCCTAAACTGCATAGCGAGACCTTGTCTCAAAAAAAAAAAAAAAAAGGCCTATCAAAAAGGGTGGGCACAGTGTTGTATATCTGCAATCCCAGCATTCAGCAGGCTGAATCAGGAGGGCTGTCAGTTCAAGGTCAACCTGGGCCACATAGGAAGACTTCATCTCAATAGGCCAAACAAAAACAATCTATCTCCTTATATTCAACACACAGGATATAATACCAATATCTCCACATAGTTTTCTCTATAAATAAATATAAAAATTGCTGCTAGAAAATCAAACTGCAGAAAAGAAAAACATAAGAACTGCATGAGAGAGAAGTTCCTAGCCCTAGAAGAAACAGAATAAACTTTGGCTACATAAAAACATAATTAAAAAGCCAAGAACAATCTGGAAAAGAGATATTCAAATCAAATACAATGAAATTAATCTGTGCCAAGTAAATAGATCATACAATAAAAATAAAGATTGCTCATCCAGGATTCTATCAGAATCATCCAAAGAACCAAACTGTTGAGTCCATAAGAAATTTTACAGTGAACATTTGTTTTACAAATCCAGCACTGTTAATTTGAAAGAGATTAGTTTCCAAGCACCCTTTGAAAAATGTAAAATTGTGAATGAAACAAGCCAACAGATAACTAAATGACACATAACAGCAAACACAGGCAGTAGAAAGGAAACGGATGAGAAGACGCATGATCTTTGAGATCTGGGGGCCACCAAGCAGATGTTCATGAGAATCATCAGGGGCAGACTTGGTGCAGTTTGTGAAGCTACTAATTCCAAGTTCCATGTAAAATGAGACTAAATATATAAAATTCTGAAAATGTCACTAAAACTCCCAAATTTTAAATGAAGACAGGTCCAGCGGGGTGTACATAGTCTGGAGAAAGGGAAATGCCCAGAGTACCAAAAGCTCAACCATCACCATATTCCTTCCCTGTCAAAATGCTTAATTTTACCATTTTGAATATTTTTCTGTCAAAACAAAGGGCAGATGTAACATACTGTTAAAATTAGCATCCAGGTGACCTCTGGCAATTGCCAGGAGCTAAGGAGCAGACAGGCTGGAGGAGATGCTGCATGTGCACACGAAGCCTGTACACAGTGGGGCTGAAGAAAGGTGAACCAGGAGGAACCAAAGAGCAGCTGATGAGAGGCAGGCAGGCAGGGAAGGAATACATAGGCCAGGCGGGGGCAGCTGGTGAAGAAGTCATTCCAGAGAAGACCTGAGGTGTGACAGCATCTCCCCGCTTCCAGGCTCACAGCTTACAGGAGGATGAGCTTCAGGCCAAAGACCACACAGGTAATGTGAACTTCACAACACCCAGGCAGGAGGAACTACAGGACAATGAACAAGACTGCAGAGACCTCAGGCTGCCACAGCCACCCTATCCCTTCCCACTGCCACCACAGAGGGGTGACAAGCGGAGATAGTGGGCAACCTCCAGCCCTGAGACAGTGTCAGGGAAGAAAGCAAACTCATCTCTCACCCAGCGGGAGAGAAGGCGGGAAATTTAGCAGCACCATAAAAAGGTAGCCTGGCCCAGAGACAGCTGGCCAGGTGAAGCTTGAGGAACGTAAAGAGATCGGCCTGACAAATCCACAAACACAGCACAGGAAATGGGAAGACAACACGCAAAAGACGGTGGAGGGAAACAGAACCAAGAACTGAAGAAAGCTGTCTGATGACCTGCATGCCAGTGAGCAATTCAATACATTGTGAATAAAACAAGCACACACAAAGTGATGAGGGAAACTGGAAAGCTAACACTACAGGATGAAAACAGAATGCAAAATGTGTTGTGTACTATGACACTAGAATAACTGAAGGACAATTTCCTAACAAATGGAACGACCGTGGGCTGTGTGACCAGTGAGTTACAGCAGCTCAAATCCACACAACACGGACAGTGAAGTGGATGTATGCAAAATGACTGTCAAAGCAAAATGACTGTCAAAGACTGCCTGCTATGTATGGTCTGAAGGTCCCCAAATCTATGTGCGGAAACTTAATTCCCACCATGGTGGTGTTGCAAGCTGTGATCTGTGGAGACATGCTTATGTCACAGAGGCTGCACCTGTGTGAATGGCTTAGGGTTCTGTGAAGGGACTGGAGGGAAGTACCTTAGGCCCTATGCTCTTCGCATTCACATGTGAGGACAGCTTGAAATTGCCATGTGTGACAAATAGGCCTTCACCACACACTCAGCTTGATATTCCCAGCTTCCAGAACTACATGTACACAACAGTTCTTTACACGGTGCCCAGTCTCAGGCATTTTGAAGTACAGACAGTACTTCATTCCAGGAAATCTCAAATTTCACAAAACCCACGTTTTTATAAGCATTGTTAGAAACATGTTAGACTGAAAATGGAGCCTGAATGGCAAAGTGGCAAGGATAAGCAGCAAGTGCTGACAAGGCCCAAGCACTGTCACACACGTGCCCCACCAGTGCCTGTAAGACCAAAGCCCATGCAATGTGATCTGGAGGCACCGATACACAACTCAAGAAGGCTGCCACTGAGTTAACACAGTCCAGGATGCAGTATGTGAATGCACTGATTCCCCATGAAGAAAGTATTCATTCTGCACATCAAAAACACAACAAAAAATGGAAAACAGAGCTTCCCTTGAGAATATGATTCCTTTAAAAACAAAAAACATATATACTTCAGTGTGGGGAATACTGAAAATGAGGAAGAGATGAAGGACAAATCATGCCTTGCATCACTCCCCACTCAAATTCATTCCCACACCTTATACACACATACTCAGTCAACTTTGTCTGAGGCTCCAGACAACTTTGTCCCCAGGGATCCAGTATAATTTTGTACATATTCATCTCTACTATAACTTATATTACATTATCATCAATTTTGATTATTTGCTGCCCCCAATATTAGGAACTGTTTGAAAACATGAACTATCTTTTATTCACTTTCTACTCCAAGCAACTAGCACAGTGACCAGGCATTCAACAGATTCTTAATGAACATGCATTAGATGAATGGATGAATGGGTGAATGGATAGATAGATGGATGGGGAGACAGACAAAGGAGTGGATACAGAGAGATGATGCAAGGAAGGACTAACAAACCAGACTTGCTGCAGACCCTGAGATTTCCCATACACCTCGAACAAACCAACAATTCCTTTCAAGTGTGTGTTGCACAACTGAAAGACGCCTATGCATAAGGTTTATCAATCTGTCACAGCCCCACAGGGACAAATTTTAGGTAGCTGAGGATAAAACGATTTACTCACATCTAAGTGAGTCATAAGACTATGAGCAAAAAAAAATTCTAATTCAAATATCTTTTAAAAACTACCTTGCCAGTAGCCAGACATATCACATAGACTACATGAAGCATCCTATTTTACTAAGCTAAGCAAATATAGTTAACCTTAAAGTGATACCATTTTTGTTCAATATACCACTGATTTCCTATCCAGCCAATACTAATGCTTTCCTTGTCCAAATTCTATTTGAAAATGGCAAATTTATCTTAACTAGGTAAAATATATTAACAACCACTGTTCCAGTTTGCAAAATAAAAAAAGCAAAGGAAAATCTGGCTAAAATACCACTTTGTCTCTTTCCCCCAAAACAAGTTCAAATTACCAAACCAAATAAAACCCACTGATTTTACTAACATACTTTGTGTTTTTTTGATTTGGGGTTTTTTTTAACTTTTTGTCTTAAAGAGAATAAAAACAAAAGAGAACGGAACAAAGCAATTCACAACAGAACAATGCAAGTAACACAGCACTTCACAACCAGACAACCAGACATCAACAGTAGCTACCATAATGTCTCTTTTCTTTGAAATAGTTGAGCATACCTTCACATACAATAATATAAAACATAACAAAGTAGTATAAAACCATTCAAAAGAAGGTTAGTATTACAGGACTTCAAAACCAAGTAACAGGAAATGAACAATGGCTACTATAATGTCTCATTTTCCTCAAAAAATTTGTCTATACCATCACACATAATAAAATCAAATAAACCACAATAGGATAGAACCAATCAAAATAATAGAACAAGAGCATGGTAGGACTTCAAAGCAAGATAATAGTAAATCAGCAATGGCTACCATAAGGTCTTGTTTTCTTCAATATAGCTATTCATACTATTACATATAATAAAATCAAACAAAACAGAATAAAACCAATCAAATGAATGAAAGCATTATAAAACTTCAAAGCAATATAACAGGAAACCATGATTATCATAATATATCCCATTATATTCAAAATAGCTGCCCCTACCATATGACAGCATAGAATCTAACAAAACAAGACAGAAAAAAGTAAAATCTAACAAAATTGTGTAAACAATGCAAGTGTTCAAGACAAGACAGTAAGAAATTGACAGTAGTTTCCACCTTTCTCTCCCAGGTATTTCCTTCCCTTTGCTCTTACATTAACTATTTTGCTTTTGGATCCCATCAACTCTTTGTTTCTTATGCTAGGGTTCACACGTATGAGTTCGTACTGTTTCAGCCATGAACATGATCTTCATTTGTGTCCATTTATCTACAGGAGCCTTGAAACTATTCTACTTTCTAGCTGGGTCGCTTTCCACTGCATGAAAACACCTTACCTTTTTTATCCATTCTACAGGTGATGAGCAAGTTACTTTTGCTTTATTTATTTATTTTTTTTTTTGGTCTCCTATCACATGAAACATTTGTTTTCTCTCCTTTGATTTTCAGTCTATGAATTTCCTTTCCAGTTAAATGTGTTTCTTGTGTACACTGTATCAATAGATCTTGTTTCTTGATCCACTCATCCTGTTTCTTTTTATTGCTGAACTGAGACCATCTACATTAATGGTTACAACCAACATACATTGGTTTGTTTCTGCCCTGCTATTCTCCTGTTGTTGGCCCTCCACTTTTCTCCGTCATTCAACTGCCTGTCTTGTTTGGTGATCCTCCTCTGCTGCTGTTCCTGGTACCATGGTCAGCTTTATCTCTCTCTAGAATATCCTTTAGCACTCTCTGTAGGGCTGGTTTGGTAGTCATGAATTCCTTCAGTTGTTCTTTATCATGGAAGTATCTTATTTTTCCATCAATTTTGAAAGATAGTTTTGCTGGGTAGATCAATCTGGGTTGGAAGTTGTTTTCTTTCAGGGTTTGAAATACTTCACTCCAAACTCTTCTTGACTTGATGGTTTGTGTTGATAAGTCTGCTGTGATTCTAATTGGTTTTCCTTTATAGGTGATCTGTCTCTTTTCTCTAATAGCTTTTAATATTCTATTCTTGTGCTGAATTTCTGGCATCTTGATTATTATATGTCTGGGTGTAGATTTATTTTGGTTATGGCTAGTTGGAGTCCTATATGCCTCACTTATTTGCATGCCAGATCCATTTCCCATGTTTGGGAAGTTTTCTTGTATTACTTCTATGAATATCTTTTTAATTTCATTTGTGTTGACTCCTGCTTCTTTACCTACACCTATCACTCTTATGTTATGCTTCTTTGCATCACCTTGTAGCTGTTTAGTTGCTATTTCCTGATTCTGTGTTATTTTTAAGAGATCTTTCCTTTCACAATCCTTAGCTGTAATCCAGTCTTCAAGGTTTCAAAGTCTATCTTCAGTCTCTTTCAAGCAGTTTTGTCAGCTTTCAATTAAATTTTTAATTTCCTGCATCTCTCTTTGAATCTGTTTCATGCTCTGTAATTCCTTTCTACATTCATTCAAGGTTTCCATCATTTTCCTATGCTCTTTATTATCTCTGTCTTCTTTAGACCCACTGAACAATTCTTTCAGTATGTTTGTGATTCCTTCTTTTACCTGAGAGATTATTTCTGATTTGACTGCATTTACAATCTCATGAAGTTGTTTCCTTACTTCAGCTGCTATCCTCTCAGAGATTTCAGATGTGTGACTTCTGTTTTCTTCCACGACTATATCTCCAAGACTTATTCTCCGTGGGCTAAAAGTCTCAGTTTGCCTTTTGCTCCTTAGTCTTGACATTCTCCTGGGTTCCTCCCAACAAGCTGGTTGTGGGACCCCAGGCAATTCCCATGATGGCTGCCCCGAGGCAGTGCAGGGGGAAGAGACAGGCACCTGGGTTCCTCTAATTCCAGATTTCTAGGGAGATAGCAGGGTGTAGAGCAGACTTTTCTAGACCTATGCAGCTACTGTGGCTTTGCTGATGATTGAGGTACATGGAGGTGGTGGCAGACACACATGGATGTGTTTGTCTGATTCTGCTAGTGAATGATGGCTGCCTGAGGGAACCAAGGGCCTCCAGTGGTGGCCCACAGATGCACAGGGCTTACCTGGCTGTGTGTCCCTGCTCCTGCTGGCTGCCTGAAGGAAGGAGCCTGCTGGTGGCAGCTCCCTGAGGGTGAAGGCAGATCTGCTGGGTTCTCTCTGCCACCCTGGCCACCTGCAGGACATAGCCTTTTGTGGGCAGCACACAGCAGGCAGAAGTGGATCTGTCTGTCTCCCAGTGGGTGCACAGAAGGACCTTCTGGTGGCGGTGCTTGGCAGGCAGAGGCAGATCTCCTAGTTCTCTCAGGGAAGGGGCTTCCGGTGGCAGTGCCCAGCAGGCAGAGGTCAACCTCCTGGTTCTCTTGGCCCGTACTAGGCACGCATAGAAAAAGGCCTTTCGGTGGCAGCACCCAGCAGGCAGAGACTGCTCTCCTGGTTCTCTCAGCCTGTACTGGGTGTGCATCACTGCTAACATACTTTGAAATCAATTCAAATTCACTTTTTCAAAACTGATTTATTGCTACTCAGGAGACTCTTCAGATTAAGCCTAGCTTGGGTAACTATCTAAGAAAAAATAAACCAAAAAGGAGAACAAAAGAAAAAGGAACAGAAAGAGCATATTTAAAGAATAATAACTGAAAATGTAACTACTCTGGACATAGATGCCTAAATCCAAAATTAGAAGCACAGAATTCTCCAGCAAAATTCAATCCAAAGAAAAATCCATGAAATCACATAATAACTGTAAAAAAGCAAAAACAAAGCAAAAGTTTGACAGCAACAACAGTAGAAACATCACATACAGAAGAGTCAATACAAGAAATTTTTCAGATCAGGAATATGTTACCAGCAAAAATGTCTTCATAGAGAAGAAGCAATCAAAAATTTCCCAGACTAACAAAAGCTTAAGGAGATCATCAGCACTAGAACTAACTGTTAAAGGCAATTCCTTGAACTGAAAGAAAACCAACATGAAAAATAGGGATTATGCAAAATTAGGAATTCAGTAACTTTAATAACTTAAAACATATGAGACCACAAAATTCAACTGCATAGGTAAACCAACTTATATCAGAGTATTTTAAGATTGTAATGTTAGTATGCTATACAATTTTATCCTTAATATATTGGCTAAAGTGCAAAAGTGAATAAAAACTATAGTTAAAATACAAATAAATATATAAGCCAAAAAAGATAAGAGTATAGTTCTGTGGTACAGCACTTGTCTAGCATGTACCTGGGTTCAATTCCCAATATGGAAAACAAAAGACCCTAAGAACTGATTTAGTGCAATTCTATAATTTACTTGTCTATGTTCATACCACTCAGCTCCCCAAATTTTACACAATTAGTCTAGAGTATAAAAAGCAAAGATAAGCTAGCACTTTTATAAAAACCCAGAATTATGTGTTCCTTCAAAAAAAAAAAAAAGCAGCTCAGATTTAAAAAAAAAATTCTAAGCTTCAAACACATCCCCCTCTGCAAATATACACACACATTAATATTGATTTTGGGGACTTTAAATTTCTTTTTGGACTTACAAACCAAAGTACTAACCAAAGAAATGAAACTGAAAAGACAAATATATGACATGAAGTTACACAATTTATACTTCATTATCTATGAAGAATCAAAGTTATAGACCTAACCTTAGCAAAGCCAAGTGTCACTTCCTTCTGATAGACAAGGTGTTTTCTGAGCTGTAAGGGAGGTAAATTCACTGCCATCCTCCAGGCAGAGGCAGCACAGTGTGGTGAACACCACAGGCTTCCAGATGCAGGTGCCTGGTCATACTCCTCCACTGAGTGGACTGCGGGCAAGCTCTGCACCTGCAGGCCGCTTAGAAGACTACGTGGTACAGACAAAGCCTTTGGCAGACTAGGGCTGCAGTGGACCTCTGGAATCTGCACCTTTCTGTCACCTCAAATGTTATAAGAAACTCAGAACCTCAGGTCCAATTCCAGACTTACTAGAGCTGTAACCTGCATTTTTATCATGAATGATCTCCCTATGCCTCAACTGCAAATTAAAGTTTGAGAAGCACAACTAACAGGCATTTTCTACTCTGTATTCTATGAAACGCTCTCTAGTGTAAACACTGCTGTTACTTGTCTGCAACGTGAAGGAGTTACACTTATTTCTAGTAAAAAGCAAAGCATATTTTGAGATGAAAATCCTCCATTAGTGATTGCTGCTCTGCCTTATCAAAGACAGGACCCACTGGGCCACAAAGCTGTAGCACACTGCCATCTAGCTGTGGCTTTCTGATGCACATACAAAACAAATCACGCAGTGCCTTCCATTTAAAAACATACTTGTTTAAAATAGTACTGGGTTTTGTTTTTGCTTAATTTCTCTCCTGAAGTCTTAAGTTTCTCATTTAAAACTCATATTAACTGTAGGAAAGTTTTCAAATTAAAATAATGGCCCACTCACACCCACTAAGCACTGTAAAGACATCAGGCTTAGAAAATGAATTTTTTTGAAATATGCGTAACTTGGGGGTAACTAAACTTCCTCTTCTCAAATTCTGTACTTTTATATATATAGTGTCCAACCTGGAAAGCTGCTTTTATATTAAGAAAAAATATTTTATAATCATCTGACTTAGTAACTCAACTTCTACATTTCATCCTAAGGAAATAATCAGAAATGTCAACCAAAGTTCTTTTACAAAGATGTGCATTTCAACAAAGCTTAATCTTTTTTTAATATGAAATTTAATTTTATTTAAAGAGAAAAAAAGCAAAACTGAAAAAAAGGGAAGAAACTACAAAATTTCAAAGAAAAAGAAAAAAAATAAATAGTAAGAAATCACTAGTTGATAAATTACATATTGTCTTCTAGATATAGTTGTTCAAGTTACAAAATTAAAGCATACAAGGTGGACAATAAAACAGTGAGGCTGCGAACAGTTCCATTCAACGATCCAACAAAAACCCAGCAATATGGTCATCAATCCTACACATTTAAACATACATGCAGTTATATCCTTTAGAGTGCTTTCTTTTCCTCCTTTTGCTTTTAGAGTCCATTATCTGTTTAGTTATATTGTGTTTCAGCTTGTTCAGTACCTTACTGATCTGTTTGGTTGTTATTTACTTTTTATTTTTTATTCATTTTATTTTTTTATTATTTTGAAGGTAGCAAAATATAACAGAACAGGACAGAACAAAGCCAACTGAGAGAGTGCAGTGAAACTGGTACAGAAACTCTCAACAGGTTACTGGCATAACAGTAATAGGTACCATATCCCATTATCTTCACAACGGTTGTTCTTTCAATAAGGCATAGCCAAATCAAAGGAAATACAGGACATTCTAGAACTTATCAAAACAGAACACTGAATAGAGCAATATCATTAATCAGAACAAAGCAAAACAGTGATAACAATATTTGCCTTCAAAGAGATGATAGATGGAAATCCCCCCTATTTACTACATTGCATATGGTCAACCTCTCAAGAGATGTCTAGATCTCTGGCTCACTTGCTAAGGGGGCGGGGGGGGGTTGATTCTTAGCCCACTCGCAGGTAGAGTCCTGGGAGCTGCTAAGTGATTCTTCTCCTGCCTCATGCCAGGGGTGCTTACCAAGAAGGCGGGCAAATTGCCTTTGTGTGCTGCGCCTTGAGTCCTTCCATGGTTGGAGCTCTGGGGCTGCTGGTTCTCCTCCCAGCTCAGGCCAGAGGCCCCTACTGGGAGGGCAGGCAGACTGCCTTTGTGCTGTACCCTGAGTCCCTTCATGGTCGGATCTAGATACCACAAAGCTTAATCTTATAGCTTCATAATAGCTCCCTGAATTTACATATCAAAACATATTCTTCTCTATCACTCAGTTAAAATCATCTCTAATTTTTCCACATTCCAAATAAATACATTTACATACACAGAAAAAAAGGGGAGTAAAGGAGAGGACAGAAATAAATACTGTAAAGGGCAATTCATGTGATTTTTCCACATTTTGGATCATTACTGAATATACATTTCTGAGTTATACTACAGTGTCCAAGAAAATTTTTGTGGCTAACAACCAATCTGCTTTATAAGAGCACTATAACCTTTTAAATGCCTCAAGTGAGGCTACACACTGTACAGCTACCTCTCTGGCATCAGGTTATATTCCACGGCTATTTTTTAAATAGCTTTATTGAAATACTATTAACACACTATCCAGTTCACTACTTTCAAGTATGTAACTCAATACATCATAGTGTTTTTAAAGAGCTATATAACGATTGCAATCATCTAATTTTAGCACATTCTCATCATCCAAAAAAGAAGCACTGTACCCACTAGTAGTAACTCCCTGTTTCTCTGACCAACTCCCAGTATGGTTAATCATTACTATCTGACCACCCCATGATTTCTCCACATTTTCTTGAGACAATTGTTTCAACCCCAAGAAATGGAATAATTCTCAGACTATGAAATGTTCTGCTGCTTAACCACAGAAAAGTAAAACATATAGGGATGGCTTTGTTTTCTCAAAAGGCACTTCTAAAAGGTAGGCCATAATTTAAGAGCTAGGGAAGCACCATGTAAGTGCAAGGATATCTGTTCTTTTCAAAGCTAGTGAGAGTTATCTGTAGGGGAAGAAAATATCTTTTCCTTACCCATCCCAGGTTTACAACTGACATCCTTTTTATAGATTCACAGGGAAAAAGCACACAGATTTATGTAACAGCCATTTTACCTGACATGAAGCCTTTGTAAGGTAATGAAGACTTGAAACAGTTTAGCCTGTGGAATTTTTATTATGGCTATGGTTGTTTTACTGTACTGGGGGTTTGTTATAGTTTGTGTCTAGATGTCTCCCCAAAGCTTCAGTCATAGGGCTTTTTCAGAAGTGGCTAAACCTAGTGTGTTGTGCTAGGGTTATAGGTGGGTGATTACTACATCAGTCCACTGATTGATTCCACACCACCTTAATCCCAGTAGTCTGGATAAGATAAAAGGGGCAGAAAGACACTGTTATGGTCCCTTGCTGCTTTTGCTGTCTTCTGCTGCCATGAACTGTTGCTGCTCTGCCATGTGCCACCTTCCCTGCTAAACTTTGGGTGTCAGGTACTTCGTCTCAAGAACAAGAGAAAAGTAACTAAGACAGGATTGAACTAAGACAGAGCCTTACCTATGCTTGGCAAGCTCTCTGGCATTGAGTTACATCCCAAGAGCTTTTTATTTTGTTTTGAGACAAGGTCTCATCAAACTGCCCAAGTTGGGTTCTGATTTGCGATCCTCCTACCTCTCAGCCTCTGAAGAGCTGGGATTACAGGGATGTGCCACATGGCTGGGTAATCTGTGAGTTTCTATGCTAGGTTTAAAGAAATAGGTAATAATGGAGGAACTATGATAGAATACTGGGGTGTGATCTTATGGTGATAGGCCTCCCAGTTCACATTCTTTTCTGTGACCCTAGATCTTCAAAGGCAAGGATGTCCCTATAAGGAAGTTCCTCTCCTTCAGGTATGTGGAGAGCAGCTGTCACAGGAGTCTTGTGTCCTGCTGCATGGAGAAGAGTGGGGAGAAGGTCAGAGCACAGTGATCTTCAGTGCATCAAGGTTCCTTTTTTTTAAACTGAGTCTCAGATGCTAAGCCTACACTTCATCACTGGGCTGCAGCCTGGCCCAAAGGTCTCACGTCCTCAGGTAGTGTATCCTGAACCCCATCACATTATTTTGGAAATCCATTATGAAGTACGGTTAAAACGTTGCACAAAAGCAAGGGATTCCTTTAACTGGACCCAGGAACAAAGTAGAAATACAATGTAATCTACATAACATTTGACATGTGGTCTAAAGAATTGTCCTTTCAGTCAAAGTATTTTTTTTCTCACATCATAATTTTTTGGAAGACAAATGTATAGAATTTAGTTATTTGCTCTAAGAGATTTGGTAGAGAAAGCCAACTGAAAATAGCTAACTCCAAGGGCCACTGTGGGAGTAAAACACACCCATACCATACTTTTCTAATAAAAATATGTACTCTTTAGCATAACAGTAGCTGGCTGTGCATCTCAGTGGCTGTGCTAGTGGAATACAGGCAGCAATCTTTGTGCTCACCCACTTTGTACAATGAACAGCAAGGTATAGGCATGTGTGTCAAACTGTCAACAGGTGACTCTTACCCACATAATGCTCCCGGTTACATTTTTGTGTTGTTATAATTTGCTTTAATTAGACATTTTCTTTCCATTTTTCTTGTAGAATTAGTCCAATTCAGTACAATGTCACATGAAAATTCACTTTTACAACTTTGGGAGGAGGCTGAAAGTGAGTCATCAGGTGATTCACCTACCAATGACTCAGGTCATGTAGGCGAAAGAAGCTGTGACAGTGAGACACAAAAAGATATGACAGAGAAATACAGAATGAAGACCTTGACTAAGATGAGGAAGAAAGCAATAACCTAAACATCTGAGGAGTCAAAATGCTACAAAATGGTCATGTACACCTGAATGATCCAACATCAGAAAATGTTATGAGTTTCCTGTGAGGGGGTGAAACCTATTGGACAGAATGCTAACACTGTGATTCAATATTTGAAAGTTTGTAATGAATAATATGCTACAAAATGTTTAAAGTACACTACTAATGAAATACAAGTAAAACATTCTATATGCATAAATAGTAATACTCAAAAATACAGTTATCATGACACCTCACTATCTGAACTAAAAACCTTCACAACTTTCTCATTTTAACTGTTGGAATCTGAAGGATTTATGGAGAAATGACAGGTGTGGTATCAAGACTTTCAGAACAATGAAAATACTTGAGATTTGGTTTCCTTCAAAATTCCATGTTTTGGCAAAAAGACTTGCCAAGAAAGAAAAAAATCTGACAATTTGGCTGCTATTAGCTCACTTTTTGAAAGCTTTGTTTGAAACTGTCAAGCAATTTATACATCATCCAAATACATGACAATTGTCCAACTACTTGCATCATTTCATCATTGCTTTGGTTTGGTTTGGTTTGGTACTCTGACAGAGTTTCATTATGTTGCTCAGGCAAACCTTGAACTCACTAGGTAGCCCACACTGGCCTTAAACTCCTGTCTCAGCCTTCCAAGTGCTGGGATTACCAACATGCACCACACAACCATGCCCCACCATATCATCGCTGTTGAAGCTTTTGGCAATATATCCCAAAGAAAATTTCCAAATAAGGTATAAAAATATATGCCCTGGTAGACCCAAAGACATTTTGTACCTTGAATTTAGAAATTTATCCTGTAACTCAGTCACCAGATCTTTATTCATACAATAATGAACACTATGATGTTGTAAACAGACTTGTAGCACCTATTTCAAAAAGTAACCCAAATGTTACAGCTACAAAAAGGACACCATCTGCCAGCACAGGAACTATTTGCAACAACAAAGAGGAGATTTGCAACAACAAAGAGGAGATTCCTAAAAAAAAAAAAAAAAAAAAAGTTGCAAACTCACAATACAGAAATGTATAGTACAATCTTTGTATTTTCAGAAAGACATAACATTGGCCTTCTACATGTTGAAGAAAACAAAGTATTGACATTATCATGATGACAGGATTGCTAGGAAAGCCAGATGTGGTGGAATACACCTGTAATCCCAGGACTCAGGGAAGCTGAGGCAAGAGGATCCTGTGAGTTTAGGTCAGCCTGTGCTACATAGGGAGTTCAAGGCAAGCCTGAACTACGTAAGGAGACCCAACCTCAAAACAAACAAAAAGATAGTGAATCATTGATATAAATGATGCCAGAAATGGTCATGTTTTACAACAAAACTAAAGATGTAAGCAGATGTAGCAACTATGATGTCACGCAAAACACAGGGCATTGGCCAATGGTTGTTTTACTATGACCTAAACATGTCAGCATAAACAGTTTCATGCTTTATGAAGAAAATAACAAGCACAAAATATCACAGAGAAATTTTCTTAGAGGATTGGGACTGGAATTGACAAATGATCAACTACAGCAGAGGAAGAGCAGTACATATCTCCCTCCCCAAGGAGCTCTGCCAAAGAATTCTGGAGCAGACGGATAAACAGACAGGTGAATCATCACAAGAACCTCCAAACAAAATAAGAAGACCAGCAAGATGTCAAGCATGTGAAACAAAAACACATGTGCTATCAGTATAGGCAGTAATTATACATGGAACATACTGTTTTCATGGGTGAAAACTACCTGAGCTCTGTTAATTGAAGTACAGATTATTTCTGTGGTAGAGTTGTGTTTGTATTTCTTTTTGTTGATTCCCTGAGATTCAAACCACATAATCTTCCATTTCTAAAGGACCAAATCTTCTAAATCTGTCACCAGCAGTAGCACACTCACAATTACCTTTCACACCACCAAACGGCCCGCAGGTCATATTGCAGGCTATTCTCTGAAGATGATGTTCGTACATCAGTCTGATCTGGTACTGGTTCCCATGTTCCACGTTACCCAAGGTTCCTAAGACAAAAAAATAAAAGGACTGCTTAGTATGTGTTTACATTTTAAGAACATTAACTTCTCATCTTCTGGATCAATTCTTTTTTTTTTCTTTCTATGCAGTTCAGGCTGACCTTGAACTCACTTTATTGTAGTCCAAGCTAGCCTCAAATTCATAATGATACTTCTGCCTCAGCCTCCTGAGTGCTGGGATTACAGGCAGCCACCACCACACCCAGCCGAGTATCAATTCTAAGTAATTCAATTTTAGTGAAATTTAAACAAAGCACTTAAAACCTTATGAACAATTAGCATACTGAAAACACAGAAAGAACGCCAGAAAAGCTAAAAACCATTTAATCTCAGCTACATGACACCCTTAGATAAAATACTACCCCAAGCAATACTTTAGCATTTGGTTCTGTTAGACATGCATGGGTAAAGTGAAATTACTCAAATAAAACAAATATTTTTGCTTCAGTTTAAAAATAAATCAAGTTAAGTTTCTTGCATTTATAAACAATAACAGCAAAGAAATTACTCAAAAAAAACCCAGCACTTTAAAGCAATTAATTTTCCAGCCTCAACTCTAAAAATAATCAATACTCTAATACATTGTATTGTAATTTAAAGAAGAGATCTCATAAATTACCCTCAGCAAGTAAGCAGGATAACATGTTTAAAGTCAGCCAAAAAAAGTCTCCTTTAAAACAAAACAAAATATTTTATCTCTGTATTAAATGACTTTCTAGTTCTTTCCAGAAGAGAAAATATTCTTTACCTGTATTTACTCTCTGGTGTTAGGCTTTTGAGATTACTTAGACCTATAAAACAGTGCTCAGACAAGCAATTAGGATGAGAAGAACTGTCAGAAGTCAGGCATGGTAGTGTTTGCCTATAATCCTAGTACCTTGGGAGACTGAGGCAGAAGTACCACAGAGTCAGCCCCAAAAGCTTAACCATTTATCAAAGCTCTGTCTCTGAATTTTTAAAAACTATTTTTTTAGAAAGCCTGGGATTGTAGCACACTGCAAAGGCCCTAGGTTCAATCCTGAACACCACAAGGGAAAGAAAAAATCATGGTGTTGGAAAGTGTTATGGATGATACACTGAGTCTTCAAAAGTTTAGAAGTTTAAGTGACTCAGCTACAGGCCAGCATCCTTACTTTGTAAATATCCTCATTCTGTGCAAGACAAGGACACAGAGATTTTGTGAGTGCTACACCCATCTTGGATGGACTACTTATACTATAAGGGAGGAAAAGAGCTTGTTCTCCCTCCTTTTGGTCTGGCTGCTTTTTCTGGCTGCTGCCTTGAAGTGTTGCACCAGTGTCATGCCACCCTGCCTTGGAGCCAATTGATTATGGACTAAAACCTCCACCAACATTGAGCTAAATAAAACTTTCCTTCCTTCATTTTGGATGTCAGCTATTTTGTCCCAGCAACAAAAGAAAAGTAACCAAGACAGAAAGGAAAAGGACTTAAGAAGCAACTTTTTCCATAAAAAAAAAAAGCTTTGCTATTTATTTATCCAAAATGCTAAGGTCAAATAAATTTTTAAATTGTCCTAATGTAAATGAAAAAGTTCTCAAACTGAGTATATTCAATAACTAAAACAATCTAAACACAAATGTACCTATATATTGTCATATAATTGGAGTTCTGAGGGTTTTGGTTTTTGTTTTGTGTTTTATTTTGATTTTTTTTCCCAGAAGGATTTATCAATACATATTGAGATTATCAGAATATACTTTCTCTTCAATTTATAATGCAGGTAACTTAATTCAAAGAACAAATTTTTAAGAAATAGCCACCAAAATCACACAATAGACAGTACTCAAACCAGGTCTTCTGAGCCAGGCACCATGTATCTCCGTGCCTAATTTTCTGCCATTTAGCAGCTTTCAAAGAACTGGATCTTCCCCCAGTACAGATTACACTGTCCTAAGGTTCTTTCAGTGAGAGTTCCCAAAAAGAAAGTAACATAAAGAATACAGCACATCAAAAGAAAAGAAAAAAAAAATGCCCCACTTCAAGCCAGAAACAGAGTACCAGTAATTCCAGCTCCTCAAGAGTTAAGGCAAGAGAATCACCTGAATCTAGTAGTTTGAAGTTAGCTTAGGCAACACAGCAAGACCTTGTTGAACAGAGATTGCATTGAGGCAGCACTGAGCAGGCTTTCTTTATTAACTTATGAATCTGTTCCAGGTCTCAGTGACCTGCCTGATGAGCCAGCAGCTGGCATGCAGAAACAATTCTCCATGCCAACACAACGGTCATGGCAGAGGCCTATAGCGGCCTGTGACACTGTGACACCTCTGTAGGCAAGATAACATTGCAGCTGAGGACACTGACTCTCCCTCAGATTTCCAGGGCAGTATGTGCCAACCTTAGTGATAAAACAGTCCTCTCATTAAGCAAAGATTTACTGCTTGGGGGGTCTTTGATCCATTTGCACAAGGCCTTAATCACTATCTTTTGCCTCAGCTATTACCTGCACTTCTTTAAACACTCCCTAATGCAGATCCAAAAAACAGTTCCAGATGGGAGAAGTCAGGGTCTTAGCCACAAGAGCACTGACCTTCCCAGAACCCAGTATACCACATTACTTTTATGTATTGTCTTTTATCCTCTATTGTACACTCGTCCAGGGGATTAGAAGACTGACAAGCTCCTGATACTTGTCTTGAGTGGGGTAGGGGAGATTATGCCATGTACACTACAGGATACCAAAAAATTGCATCATCCCTAGAACAGGCTTCTTCAGCAAATGAAGTATTCTGTGCTAAAGACCTTTGAAAACAGCAAGAAAAGCTCTAAAAAGAAGGCACAAATTTCACTTTGCAAAGCTGTCCATTTATAGACACCTCCCTATCCTGTACCAGGAAGAGAAGGACTCTGATACAGACAAGAGCTTCTTGGCTCTCCTCATTTCTCCTCTAATGCAAGAAAGGGCAGGACGGGCCAATGGCCCTGGACCCTCTCCCTCATTTTCCTTTGCTCTCCCTTGCCCCACCCCCCAGGGTAGACTGGGACAGCTGGTCTATATCCTCCTGGTTATACAGCAGCCACGCTCCTCCTGGCCATTCCCACGGGGTGCATTTGGATGTCAACTATAGTGCCCACTTCTGCTCCAGAAGTTTCAGACACTGCCACTTCTTTGCAGAAGCGACAGGGACACTGTCCCTAACATGATCAAGATGGGCGAGGGGTCAGAACCCATTATTAATATCCCCAACCTCCTCAAACCCCAATACAGCAGCCATGACAGCTGTCATAGACACCCAGTTTCTACCCTGGGAGATGTTTTCCTGACTATAGCAGACTCCAGTTTAAATTAAGAAGTAGAACTGAGTTTGGATCCATCAGCACACTTGGGTCAGGTTTGCCTTTACAGCAGCATGGACCATAAACAGGTTCATATATGGACCACTCACAGGCCTGCTGTGGCTTCAGAAACAGCATCCAACACCCTCCTCAGGTTGGTCTAGGAGGGCTCCTCTGGTTCACAAAACCCTGTCCTGCAGCACAGATTCTGTTCAAACAAAGACTTGCTTTGGTAGTCTTATACCTCTGCTTGTGATTTGTTTCTCAGTTAGTGTGGGCTCAGAAGGTCCTGTAAATCTCCATGAATAGTGTGGACAAAGTGATTGCTATAAAAGAAAGATCTATAAGTACTAAGGGACAATAACCCTGAACAGTTCCAGAGACCTGCAGCTGATGAAGATCAACTATTGAGACCAACATGTGGTAGAGCTGAGTATCCAGTATAAGCCAACATGGAATAGACAGAGGCAGCTTACAAAAGCATACACCTACAACCACCAGTATCCAAAATGGCATCCAGCATTAACTGGTGTCAACCTTTGGCATCAGGACTGATAGAAGACCTGTGTTTTGCCCAATCCATGATTTCTATCTGAACTGAGCAAAAGAACTGTCATTTGTTGGCAACATTTTAATTCATCATTGAAGAAGGTCATGACATAAATCTATGTAATAAACTTTACAACTCTTACTTACCATACTTTTCCTGGTTATCTTTTCAGCCTAGCAGCCCAAAGTACATTTCCTTTACTTAGCCTATACTGGCACTGAAGCTCAAGTGCTCCAGTACACCCCACTGTGTCAGTCACACTGAATGCTCCCGTGTATACAGATGCAATATACACATCAATAAATTTCTGTCTTTCTCTTGTTAACATATCTTTGGTCAATCAATAAGGCCCCTGAGGATGTAGCTCAATGGTACTGCACTTGTTTAGCATCATGAGGCACTATGTTTAATCCCCATGATCCAAAAATATTAGTATATAATGTACAAAGCTGCAGCTGCAGAACCTAAGATAGATAAAAGAAAAGGAAAGATCTTTCCCTCCCCTATGCCTTTTTCTGCCTGGCCTTCTCTCCACCCTTAGAATGGGGAAGGCTGTATTAAATTAAAACTAAATCTAGCCTGAAGATGCCTCCATATCTGAGTTCCTATGAAATAAAGCACAAGCTAACCTAACACAAACAAACTGACGGTCCTACTCAGGAGTAGTCTCCACCACTCACAGTAGCCAGGATTCAGCCACTCACAGAAGTCAGCTGACCAGACCACGTGCACCCAAGGCAGACTCTGAGCTGTGCCCATCAAGTTGTTCTGGACTTATTTCCACTTCTTTGCCCACAAATGCTACCTGTCCACCCTGCATAGAGGAGCTCTTAACTTCTGCTTCTGACAACAGCCCAGTTTCTAGGACATTCTTTGCTCAAGTGATCTGTTTAACTTAATCTGTCCAGTTTTCTTTCAACAGTTCAAAGTGGAAAAATTAACCCTGAAAATGCTAACAATAGATTTCATACACCAGCAGAATATGAAACCTAGAGAGAAATTTGTCAATGAACCTGACAGGAGTTGTAGGCTTCCTGGAATTTAAATGCTAATAAAATCAGTGAGGTATCAAGAAGCTGGGTAATCTCAACTAAGCCAGGAACACTGGGAAAGACATGGGGTGAGCCTAGCTATTAATACCACATAAAGCAAAGGAGAGTCCCAGCCTCCAATAACCCAGACACAGAATCTGTAAGAGACCCCTGGTTTATCCCCACAGAAACTACAAATATCTTGCTGTATCCAATCAGACCAACTCCTCTGAATTAGGAAGGTACTTAGGCGTGCCTGCAAGCTGAAAAGTAGGCATTAAGAAGTCATAGGATTAAATTCTGATTTTTCTCTGGTCCAATTTTTTAACTGGGGACTGAACTCAGACTGGAATTGAATTTGCAATCTTCCTGCCTCAGTCTCCTGGAGTACTAAGATCACAGGTGTGCATGACCATACTCAGCTTAAACAGTCAAAATTTAAACAAAGTTAGCATAAAATAACACTAGAGTTTGTATTCTGTAAAATCTGCAAACACACTGGTAAATTTTAAACTTTGGGGTAATAGTACTTAAAAACTGCGAGGTGTGGTGGTACACACCTATAATCCCAGCACTCAGACAGTTGAAGCAGGAGGAATACCATGAGTTTGAAACCACTCTGGATGACATAGTGAGTTCAAGGTCTGCCTGGAAGACATAGGAAGACCTTGTCTCAAAAAATGGAAAGATACTGTCTGCTCATACATAGGCAGAATCACTACAGTTAAAATGGCCATACTTCCAAACTTATACAAAAATTTCACACAATCTCAATCAAAATACCAACAGCATTCTTCACAGAACTGAAGAACTCAATCCTAAAATTTATATGAAACCAGAAGAGACCCAGAATAGTAAGTTAACAAGAGCAAAGTAGAATGCATCACAGTCCTAGACTTGGAATTATATTACAAAGATACTGTAATAAAAACAGCATAGTACTGCACAAAAACACACATGAGAATCAATCAAACAGAACAGAGGATGCAGAAATAACACCAAGCACACTTAACTATTTGATCTTTATCAAAGCAACCAAAAGCATACACTAGAAGAAAAACAACCTATAAATGGTGCTTGGAAAATTGGCTACCCACATGCAAAAGACTGAGTTTCTCACCATGTACTAAACTAAAATCAAAATGGAACAAAGAACTAAACCTTAAAACAGCTTGGATTTGCTTAAGCTGCCAGAAGATAAAATAGGCAAAACTCTTCAAGTCACAAGCATAGCTAAGGACTTTCTGAACAGAATTCCAATTGGATAGATATAATACTGAGAATCAACAAATGAGGTCAAATCAAATTTAAAAACTTCTGCACAGCAAAAGAAATAACTAACAATGTGAAAAGAAACCTACAGAGTGGGGAAAAAAAAACTTCTGCCAGTTATTCCTTAGACAGAAGTCTCATACCTGGAATATATAAAGAACTCAAAAAAATTTGATCCCTCACTCAAATAAAAGACCCAATCAAAAAGTGGTTAAGTGAAATGAATAGATACTTCATAGAAGTATAATTGGCCAATAAATACATGAAGAAATGCTCAACACCACTGTACATTATAGAAACGTAAATTAAAACAACACTGAGATGCCATCTTACTACAGAAAAATGGCCATTATCAAAAAAACCAAATAATAATAAATGCTAGTGATGCTTTGGGGGGAAAAAGAACCATTCTATACTGTGGATGGTAATGTAAACTATAAAACCATTATGGAGGTTTCTCAAAAAACAAGAAACAGAAATCCAGCTATTCCTCTTCTATGTATCTCCCTGAAAGAGTCAAAGGCATCCTACTACAGAGCTACATGCATATTCATCATATGCATCAAAATTCATAATAGCTAAATTTTGGAAGCAGCCTATATGTCCATTAACAGAGGGAGGTATTTTAAAAATGTGGTATTTTTTTGTCATAAATAAAGATAAACCTGAGACATCTGTAGGAAAACAGATGCACCTTGAGACTATAATACAGTATTAAATGAAATAAATCAGACATATGAGCTTAAATATAAATAAAGAGCAAAATAAAATACAGATAACAGAAAGGAGATAGATCTTTCTCAAATGAGAAAGGGATCAAGAGATAGAGGGAGAGAAGATAGAAGGAAAGGAAAAGGGATACAAAAAGAAATTGAGACATGTTATATAGACAGACCAACTTACACAAGAAATGTAAACATCATGTACCGTAAATATGCATGAATAAAAAAAAACTGAATGTAACTTTAGAGAACAAAGAATTTATTTTCCTGAGATAACTACTTCAGAATAAATGTAGCATTTGAGAATCTAAAAATTCTGATCATGTTTTGAAAGCATTAGTGATATAATAATAAAATTACATAACTAAAAAGAAAAAACTTACATAGGTTTTGCCCACAGATATATAAACTTATAAGTGTACATAATCATTAATTAGAAAGTAAACAAATATTAGAACACTTATGCTACTGACCTTATTTTTTAAGAAAATTTTACTTATACCACATACACACAAAAAAAAACCTTCAAAGGTCTCCTTGCAACCACTTCAATGTAATTTGAGATAACTGCTAAATAGTCTAAAGATGTTCAGTGAAAGTAACTAAATTAGATTACATAAGCCCATCAAAAGTTTAGCACATATTTGCAATAAAGATGTGGATCTCTTTTGCCTTCCTCTTAGCAACCATTAAAATTCCACACAGAAGTCAGATGCTCAATAAATATCTGTCATGAAGTATATAATGCTTGGAAAGATTATTTAAGAGGAAGTAATCAGTACAGCTTACATGTCTATCATCATTGACTTGGGAAGGAATCCGAGATGCCATGGACACTCACTCTCTAGCAGAGGCAGTGAGTTGGGCGCCTTCACACCAGGGGGGCCCTGCTGCCTCTCACACCCCACCAAAGGAAGTCACCCTGCTGACCAAGGACTGTTCATTCTGTCCAAGAGACTGGTTCAGATATCCCCTTCAGTGTGCCCCAATTCATTTTCAGAAGCACACAGACTATAAAAGAAAACAAAAATTACTGTATCTGGGAAGAGAAAGGATGTCAAGCTTAGCTGACACTTCTCTCTGTTTACACTGAAGGTGTTTGCACTTCCCCTGTTACAGTGAAAACCAGGTAAAAGTTCAGTCTGGAGCCTCAGAGCATACTCAAGAGAACAAAAACATTAATACCCTGTATTTCTCAATTTAAGCCAAGCCAGGACAAATATACAAATTGTCAACCTATCAGTAATATAAAAAGCTAAAGAAACAAGAGATGGAGGAAGTGAGGTAGGACCAAAGGGAATGTAGATTTTAGGCAACTTCTGGACACAAAGCATTTAAATTAACACACAGAATAAAAAGACAATAAAATCACCATTCCCAGGGCAAATAGCTTTCATTTGAAACACTAATTTATGGAAATACCAATGCCCCGTAAAGAAACTGTGACCAGACAAGCCAGTATCTTTCAAGTGGTTTTAGAATATCTATATTTTATCCCTACACCTTACCCAAAGCCCCAGTGATACTGTACAGCCTTCTGTCTTTCTAGCCATAATTTATATGTGACCACAAAGGGCCAAGAGTCTAAGCTAATTTGTTATTACTAAGATGCCCCTCCTCTCAGGCTCTGCATAGCACCCCATGGGGCTTCCAGAAGGGACTCATTCCCCAAGAGGTACTTAAGGTATCTGTAGCAAGTTCTCCAAGACTTGAGTAACTCAGTTAGTAACATACCACTTGCTACTAGGGAGGCTAAAGCAGAAGATCACCTTGTGTTCCCGGACAGCCTGGGTAACTTGGCAAGAAGCTATCTCAAAGTAAAAAATAAAATAAAATAAAATTCTAAAAAGCTGATGATATATCTTAGGTCTAGCATGCATAAGACCCTGGGTTCCATCCTTGGTACTGGAAAAAAAAAAAGGCACTCACAGTTAATGTACTTATGATGAAAAATAGAAAATCTAAATGCATGAATAAAGTGACTTATAGTATCTTCTCCACTTATTCTGGAATATTCTGAAATATAAATATGGACCCCACCACTAGGAGGAGCAACATCCTCTGCCATGAAACCAGCAAGAGTACACTGTATCAGCTCAGATATAAACAGAATAGCAAAGAAAGAAACAATGGCAATGAGAAGGGGAAGGAACAGTACACAGAGCCACTGCCAACTGTCTCAGTACTACCAAAAATCCATCACACATCGTGCCTGGCCACCAAGCCTGCCTTAGAGAGCCAACAGCAATTTACCCCAAAGAGGTAAGAATATCCAGCTTAGTGATGGCACATAGAAATTAACACTCAAAAATTACAAAAAAGGCCCAAATCAAGAGAGTAAAACAACAAATCCAAATCCTAGAAACTAATACAGAATATCTCAGAAGAATGCATAAGTAATTCTGTACATGGGAAAGCGCTGCAGAAACTTAGCTTAATCATAACTATAATAAGATTGACATCCATATGAGGCAGATTAGGGCACAGCGGGGTGGCTGAAAACATGGTACAGCATATAACCTGAGCCAGACCAGAGGCTGATCAATAAAATGCAACCTGTTAACCACAGCCAGGATGCATGGGCAGAGCAACTGCCAGAGGACCAGATCTGGGAAGATGTAAAAGACAGGGGCCACTGACTTTGCTCCCACTCAATCTTGCTGTCCTACTGCCCTCCTATTTCTGCAGTGGCCCATTCTGCTTATAGAATGCATCACTTCTTGCTCTTCTCTTCATTCTTTCCTTTCTTTCTTCCTTCTCTTTTCTTCACTTTTTCCCTTTTCTTCTTTTACTTTAAATAAAATTTGCATTTACCTGGTTAGTGGCTGTTTAGGCCAACACTTTGGGCAGGAGAGAAAGAGCCTGGAATCACTGGACACGCTGTCATCCAGCAAGACATAAAAATAACTCTCATTTGAACTAAAACATATACTGAAATTTTTAAAAAAAGTTAAACTTACCTATTAATTTCAGTAAATGTCAAAATGCTGAACCCTAATGCTGCCCCACAAAAGCACATCAGAGAATGAGACACGTTTAAGCCGCCTAAGTGCCTTGTAGTCTAGGTAAGCCAAGACAATTCAAAGCCAAGAAGCTGGAACCATCAGGAGAAAACACCTGAGGTTTACCAAGAAAATGCATCTCTGCCACTGTGACTCAGCATCTAGTGAATTTTGCTATTATTACTGAACATTTCTCAAGACTCAAGGGTCCCAAGTTCACAGAAGAAGCCTCAACTAGTCCTGGGCAATTCTGGATGCAATTCCTGAACGCAAGGGAACAGAAGGAACCACCCACCACAAATGAAGTACACAGAGAAACAGGAGACAAGAAAATACAATACCTTAAATATCTGAAAACATAACAAATGATGGGAAAATGCTAACAAAGACAAGAAAGTCATCCAAACACTGTTTTGAACTCTTTCCCAAGTTAAAACAAGGGAATATTTACTTTATACTAAGAAGCCCACTTTACAACATAAATTCTACATTAGGAAGGAAAATGTTTCTTACCTGAGACAAAGTAGACACAAAGTTTTCTAGAATGCAAAACAGCCAAATGGAGCAGTTCAGTACCTCTGAAAAAGAAAGTTTTCAAAGATTTTAAATATTAGTTTCAGATACAACCAAAAACTTACAAAATAATTTCAAGACGATCTCACTGCTAGGACCACTGTAAGTAAACAAAACAAATGATTAAATAATACTCTAAGCTGAAAAATAAGTTTAACAACAAATAGGCAACCTGACAATCACGCAGGCTTAACACTCTGTCTTGCCAGGTGTGGCAGTATTTGCCTGCCACCCAGCTACACAGGAAATTGGGACAGAAGGATCCCAAGTTTGAGGCCAGCCTAGGAAACTCAGCAAGATCCTGTCAAGCAAGGAAAGAATGGCAAAAATAGTAAGAAGAGGGAGAGAGGGAGCAAAGGAAAGAAGGAGAGAGGGTAAGAGGGAGGGAGGGAAGCAGGGAACTTTCAAAGGAAGGAGGGAGAGAGGGAGGAGAAAAATATGCTGCCTCCAAAAGCTGCCCTCATCTTGAAACAATGGGGCCTCCAAGACAGCGTGAGCCCAGAGTCACTCACCTCCCAGAGGACCTGGAGGACTGTCCCACAGCAAAGAGTTCCCAGGATGGAACTGCAAATTCTACCTCTGTAATTCACCTGTCACTCTGGGCAAGTCACTTAACCCTGAGCCTGTTGAATATAAAATGTTTCAATTAAATGAAATGCAATCATGTAAGCACCTCCTAAAACATACAGCACTACAAATGCTTTTTTTTTTTTTTTTTGTACCAGGGATCGAACTTACGACCTAGTGCTCCCCTGCAGGCACTTACGACACCGAGCTAAATCCCCAGTCCACAAATGCTCATCTTTAAAAAGGCAAGTATCACTTCCCGATTTGAAATGTTATTAAACTTCTGAGAACATTCAGTAAAACCGCAATATCCCTGCTATACTTCCCAGTCCATGTTAAGTGGACTCCGGACAGAAACAGGGCACAGGCCACAAACCCTAAACTCTTAGCCATCAAAGGGCAAGCTGATGGGTGTCATGACTACAGGATGGAACGGCTGTGATTAACAGGAGGCTGGACAGACTTCGGGAAGTTCTGAGTTTGTGACCAGCTCTCCACATTAATCAAGCCCATGGAACCAGTGGGAAGTGAAGGGAACTCAGGAAGAGGTCTAAATGAAGGCCACACGTCAGGCAGGGCGACCCTGAAGATGATATCTCGTCCCTGGCCCTTTCCTCTCTGGCTTTTCACTGTTTCCTGGCTGCCATGACGTGCGCAGCATCCTCCACTACGATTCCGCCTCACCACAGCCCCAAAAGCCACAGAGCCTGCTGAGCATGGACTGAAAACTCTGCAACCATGAGCCATAGTAAACCTCCTCATTTAAGTTATACTCAGGTATTCTGTCAGTGTGAGAGCGCCTTATACGTCATACAACTCCCTGGACCAGCCTGTCCCCATGTATAAAAGTTTTATTTCATGGCCTGGCTAAGGCACCCCCACTCTAAGTTTCCAGCAAGACAAAACTGTCACTAGAGGACAGAGAATGCACAGGAGGACTTGGCTGCTCTCCAAACAGGAGTCAGAATACCAAACAAATGGCACCTGAGGGCAACCAATTATGATGAGCAAATGGAGTGTACCAAATCCAGAATGCAGGGCACTAACTGGACTTAGGAGGACATAGTGGGCCCAAAAAGAAGAAACAAACCAAAAAACTGAGAAACACAGGCTTAATTTTAAGAATTCATTTATGAAAACAAGACAAAATTAGCAATATCACAGGAAATAAAAAGCAGATATATTACACAAAGTGCAAACTAGTAATTTTCTAAAATAAATTCGGTTTAACAATAAAGTACTTTGAAACAAATTTCTTATATGGAGAGAACTTATTTTGTGGGTTAAGCTGACTTCATTCAAGATAGGACTCCACACAAGTAAATCATTTTAAAACGTCAAAGTTATAAGACAAAAAGTAACAGTTATCTGACGTTATGGCTAATTATTTAAATAGAAACAAGAATTGGATAATCTGCTTTTTAAATAAGTAAATGCTTCCTATTTCTTCATTTGGCTATTTTAAGAAATCATGAACTTCCTTTAAGACTCTGTCAGGTACCTATGAAAAGGTTTTAAATTATTCTATCATAAATGTGGAGGTTTCCACATAAAAAAGTGCTCAGCACATGAGGAAGACCTGCAAGACACTCTCCAGGATACATATAACTGTTCTTCAAAGAATCCACAAAAGTGACACGGTAAGGCACTGCACCCTGTACATGCACTGCCAGGATTCCTGGGCGGTACTTACGAAACAAACTTTCCTACTTCCACCTGAAGAATCGGGTCTTGTAGATGCACTTCTAGAAGCAGATCTTCAGCCTGAGCTCCGTCTCCCGTTTTTACAGGATGGGGGTTGAAGATTCTAAGGTAGCCCATAAAACTGCCCACAATAATCTTGTCTGTAGAGAGGTTTTTTTAAAGAAAGATACAGAAAAAAATATATTAGCAACTATCTTTAGGAAAAATCCTTCTAATGTATAAAAGAAATCTAGTAAAAGAATGCTTCATATACAAAGGTCGCCCTGCCAAATGAAAATGCAATTAAAGTAAAAGTATTTGAAAAACAATGGCTTTTTCTTTTTTTTTTTTTTCTTTCCTGGTACCAGGGATTGAACTCATGACCTCAATGACCTCATGCTTGCCAGACAGGAGCTTATGTGAATCCCCAGCCCCTTTTTTTTCTTTTTTTTTGAGAACAACAGCTTTTTCAAAGCAGCTTTAGGGCTTTGAGGCGATGTGGCTCAGTGGTAAGAGCTTGCCAAGGAAGGGGATCCTACATTCATGCAATCCCAAACAAAAAAGCCCACATTGCCAATATTGAAGTGTGATAAGCCTTGATTTCGCATTAGTCATAATTTATCTTAAAGCAAAATATTTTATTGAAGCGCTACTATAAGGTTGTAAACTAATTTCAACATAAATTATCAACTCTATAACTCATTGTGACCGACAAAAACACTGTAGTACAAAGGATTCTGAGGGGTCACTACAGTGCCCTGGTTAATAATGTCCAGTCTTGACACTGAGGAGAATGTGTCCTCTAAAATCATACGTTGATGTCCTAACCCCAACAGCTACAAATGTGACCCCACTTGGAAGTAGGGTCTTTGCAGGTGTAACCCAGTTAAAATGAGAACACAGTCAAATAGGCATGTGACAGTACTCTAGTTCGGTCCTACAGAAAAGAAAATGGGAGATACGAGCAGATGAGACACTGAGACACCCAGGGAGAAGATGTCCATGTGACAAGGTGGCAGAGACTGCAGGAGCTAGAAGAGGCAGGGAAAACCCTGGAGGCTTCAGAGGCAGCGTAGCTCTGCTAGCACCTGAATTTCAGGCTGTCAACCTCTAGGATTGTGAGAAAATACATTTCTGGTGTTTTAAGCTGCCAATCTAAGTCCTTTGTTACAATAATCCTAGAAGTTCTACATACTCATTTATTGGGTACTCATGATACTCATACATCATTATACAATGATCTAAGTAGTTTACACATACTAACTCATAAAGTCCTCATGATAACCTACAGAGAAGTCCTCTCATAGGAACCGCAATCCCAAATGCAGTCACACAGATGACGAGGAGTGTGGGTCTGGACAATCTCACAGCTGTACCCTGGAAGCCTGCGAGATCTCTGGGAGATCTCTGGAGTCATTTGTTTGTAACTAGCTCCACCAAACAAGGTGGGGCTTGTATTTGAGGAAGCTACCTCGCTCTCATTCCAATCTCTTTTTTATGTCAAATTGACCATTTATCTGTGTCTCTAGGTGGGTAACTGATATAGAAATAAGCATTAGAGAATAATAAACTGCAGGCCCCAAATCCCACAAAGGTATTTGGAATCTGCTCTTAAGCTCAGCTGGTGATCAAAGAAGACTCCTGTCCTTATTCTAGGTATGCACTGGGCACATATTGTGCATGGTACCAGATAACTCAAGTTACCATTGCTAATCACCCAGGGTCCTGCCCACTGCAGGTGACACTTCAGGGAACTGGAGAGCTGCTTCCACAGGCCAGCTGACAGAAGGAAGACTGCCAAACTCTATACAAAACAGTCTTTTCTAAAGGTACCAGATAATATAAAATAAAAGTATAATAAATTTGAACCTCAAAATCTTCACTGAAGGCAAAGAATAAGTCAGGGACTCTGGAACCCTAGAGAAAGAATTTCTTACCACTTACATCAGGGGACTTAAGCATTGAGAATCTATTCAGAGATACATTCTCTGGGTTTTACATCATAGCAACATGTGACTTAACAAAATCTCTCCAGGTTTTTAAATAAAAATAATGACACTGATCAAAAAGAGTAAGACTACTTATACTGTTATGGTGGAGTTACTTAGAGAATCTAGAAAGCACCCACACGTTGGCATGCACCTGAAATCCCAGCACTCAGGAGACAGAGGCAAGAGGATCACAAATTCAAGGCTAGCCTAGATCACACACAGGGCTCACAACCAGCCTGAACTACAGAGTAAGATCCTAACAACCAAAAGACTCTAGAAAACTTAAATGAGACTTAAGCCATCAAGTTTCCTAAAATGCCCACACTGAGCTTCCCCATATCCTGGCACTCTCTACACCCCACCATAAATCACTACATCACCAAGATTTGGCTTCAGTATAGCCCTTCTATCAGAATCAAAAGGAAGTCAAGACAGCCACAGCCATGAACTAGATTACAGGAAGTCTGATCACAGAGTCAACCTATGGTTAATTAAGTAATATGTAATTCCCCAAATTAAAGGACTAAGAAGCCACTAAAAAGCCATTAATGTTTTTTTCTGAAGAATATTCACTTGTAAGAAAGCACCGTCATGTGTCTATTTCACTGACGTCTATAACTGTAAATATTCAGTGTTGGTGACAAAGATTAATCTCAGCAGCCAGACCACACAGTTCTGGCTTCTGCCTGTTCCCAAAAGTATCCCAGTGTATAGATTTGGAACCCAGGAACAATGACGCGGCTGTGTACAGTCCCTGCGTTCACACCACACATGCCTACTGGACAGGGAGTCCTCTCCCCAGGAAGAGTCAGGAAAGGAAATGTCCAAGCTTTGTAAGAATGCTGAATATTGGGCTCTGAGGTACTAACTCTGGACTCCAGAAACACTGTTACTACCAATTATGGAAGCCTAGTGATATGTGAATTCTTTTCTTTTCCTTTAATACATAAATTTTTAGCACAGTTCACTTAATCAGAGAACAAACCCAATGTATTTTTTCTTTTTTCATTCTGAGGGGTTAGAGCACCTACATGGTTCCCAAATTTGTACATTTAAAGAATATGATACTGGGAGAGCTAAACAGAACTGCTTCCCACCAAGGAGAATATCAAAATCAGTATCACTCACCTATCAGATTTTGGATACCTTCCAAAATTCAGTATCAAAAACTTAAATATGCAGTTGTGGTGATTCCTAGCACATCTTTACTTAACAGCCAAATTTGCCAATAGTAAAGTCTAACGGATTATACAGAGTTAAAATCAATCAAGACACCTGCACTCTCTCCATCTGTATTCATTCTTACTTTCTTGCTTTCTGTCACAGTTAAAAAGAAGTTCCCATCTGTTAAGGTCAGTTAACCCTTCCACCTGTATATCTGATCCCATCACTAACTGTCTTCCCAGGATCCTTGCTTAGGTAGTCATAGTCATAGCCTCTGTCCTGTACACTGACTCTACACTGTCCCTAAGTCATCATCCTGTCACAGCTAAATTTCTTTACAGAGTCTTAGTCTCCCCTTCTCCCACTCAATCTAACTCACCGCAAATCTAGGTCTTGTTACCATAGTAACCACTCACTTGCCCTTAGTGGATATGGTAATGAACCACTTGCTACTAAATGGCAGGGACACTTGTCAGTCCTCTTGTCGTTAAGCCTCGCCTCCCACACACCAACCCAACTGGCTTACCTGCCTGTGCCAGCCTGCTCAGAATCACTTACGACCAGTGTCTCCACACCTCCTCTGCAATGTCTGCATTCTCCAGGGCACAGTCCTATGCTTCCCTTCCTCTTATTCTGACTTCTCTCTCTGTACACTTTCACCTGTTCTCAGGCTTCAAATATGAACAGCACAGACCTCAGTCCCAAATCCCTACCTCTATTCTATATACTAGAGGTTTCTATCTCAAACAGAACACTTCTAAAACTGCTCTTATCAATTTACTGTGCCATAAGAGCAACAATAATAATCCTCAAACTTTAGAATACCATCATTCGACTCTAGAAATTCTCAAAACACAGCCAGGTGTAATCCCAGCACTCAGGAGGCTGAGGTAGGAGAATCACCATGAGCTCCAGACCCAGGATAAGCTACATAGTGAGTTCAAGGCTTGCCTGAACTACATAGCAAGACCCTGGCTCAAAAAACTAAACAAAAAAAGAAAAGAGTGAAAGAATTAACTCATTAATTCTCAAAATTTAGATAACTGACCCCTAATATCCTTCTCACCTGAAGAGAATACAATCTTATAAGATCTCCTTTGTCTAGAATAGACAATCTTCATATATAAAAACCACTCCAGGATACTGAGAAATAATAACAAAGGGTTTTATCTATGTGGCACACACACAAGAAACAATCCTTTTATATACTTCTTGGAAAAACTGGAAGCTGCTCACAGCTGGCCATGAACTAGGAGTTGGGAGGCAATAGCTCAGCAACTGGTAACCCAGAAGTGGCACCCAGTAAGGAGCACTCACAGAAATAGCTAAGTGTGTTACTCACACAATCAGTAAGTACAGAGTATAACTGAGGTGAGCTACGGACAATCTGGGCAGCAGTGGGTGTCAGATGTCCTCTCTGACAGGCACTTCTGTGGTGTGACTCCTAAGTGGCCAAACACTATTCCAACCACAGCCCCAGCAGCTGTGCAGAGGCAGCTGGATGATTCTTGAGCAACCTTCCAAAGACACCCTTGGAACAGAGGCCCTCCCATCCGCTACGGCATGAGGCAGGGCCCCGATTTTCCTCAGAAATAACTGACATAGAGCAAAATGTCATTTGGGACCTATGGCTCTTCTTTGTCAGCATAATTTTTCTCTTCACTTTTTCCACAGATCCTACTGTTTTAATTATGGTAAAGAGAAACAGAATAAAGAGGATACTTATAACACTGAACAAAAGAAAGGACATAAGAAGCTTCTTTTCTAAGACAATGATTATCTGGATTACAAAACAAAAGCTCATGACTATAAATGATTTAAGTCTTTGACTCACTAAAGAGTTCTGTTCCTGGAGAATTGTTTGTAAACAAGATTTGTCTGTAAGCCAAAAAAGTGAGTATTATACAGTATACCTGTAAAAGTTCACAACTTGTATGTTCCTAGATTGAGGACTTCCCATACAAATTTCATGTCAGTGATCTATAACTGTTTTAAAGGCCACTTAAGACACATCAAGATGGGGACTGGGTATTTAGCTCAGCGGCATAATCGCCTGCTTTGCAAGCATGCGGTCATGAGTTCGATTTCTGGTACCTATAAAAAAAAAACATATTAAGATGTAAAGAGCAATAAATAATATAAGAACGACAGGAAGTGGCTTCAGTATTATAATTAGGACAGCATTGACTTAACAATTGTCTTCTACTTACACAGCTAGCATAATTTCACTATGATATGAATAGTTTTCATATCCAATTTAAAAGGGACATTATTTTTCTTGTAAATAATTTCTAAATTGGGTATGGTGGCAGACACTCGTAATCCCAACACATGGGGCTGAGGCAGCTCCAGGCCAGAATGGGCTACACAGCAAGTTTGACACCAGCCTGGATTACATAATGAGACCCTGACTTCAATGAATGAATGAATGCTGTAATTATGACAACTATGTTCCATAAAGTACATATTTAATAGGGCTCATTATTTTTATTTGCTATTTTCAAAGCTTTGCTCCTTGATGTAGTCTTGATGGTGGGATACAGCTCAGCAACGGAGCGCTCAGCAACAGTGTGTGAGGCCTGGTTCAACTCATAGCACCAAGAACAAATTGCACGGCAGAAGCTGCTTACCTTGCCCACTCCCACTGTTGTCAACATCGGCCAAACACAGACAGCCCTGATCAAATTCTTCCTTTTCTCCCAGAAGAGCGGACCACCAGTCACGGGCTTTAAACAAGGACATTTCCCTTCACTCTAAAAAGAAAGGGTTCATTCTTAATAAAAATCCACTTCACACTATGAATTAATTGTCTCAAGTAATACCAAACTAGATTTGAATACTTTTGAGATTGACATTTCTGTATTAGTTTTTTTCCTATTTTGTACACATGTATGAATCACAAATCCAAATGAATAGAAACATGAACCAGAGATTTTTCAATACCACTGGTAAATTGGGCTGAATTTATACATTAACATTGGGCTAATGCTATCTTCTGAGACATTTAGGAAAGAACTGCATAAATTTTTTTTTAAAATATTCTTTCAAGGACCATGGTTTAAAATCTACCAGCACTACTGAGTGCACAATGCTTAGCAAAAATACCTAACTTCCTTTCAATCTGAACTGCAGCAGTTACAGGTGGTTGAAAAGATCCAATGAGAACAAGGAAATCAAATAACTGACATGGAAACTGGTACATTACAGGTACAGAACTCAAAAAGCATTCGTTTCCTCTTGTTACTAAAATCAAAAAAAGGCAAGATGGAAGAGGGAAATTCACACAAAAAAAGAGCCAGAGACACCAGTTTGCAGTTCCTTGTATATCACTAACTACCAGTGTGTCAGAATGAGCACATCCCAGCCTCACCTTCTACTGAGTTACAGTTGTGAATGCATACTAGGCCTTTTCAATAATAGCACAGCACCAAATACCCTTGAATTCTACAAAAGCTCGCTTTGTTTTATTTTTCTCTATTTTACTTTTGTTAGCACATGTTCACAGTATGTAACAATTAACATTTATTGTGGGGAACTGGTACATGTATATAACACATCTCACTTCTTCCCCTTTTTTGTTCAAGCATAAGATTCATTTATTTATCTTATAAGTCCTTATAACGTTATCTTATATACAGATTAATAGGTAGACTAACAGGCCAAAAACATAAAACACATGATAATGATACTAAATCAAGGTATTTACTTTTAGATAAATTGTTCATGCTGCATTACAATAGCTTTTTCTCTCTTTTCCTTTTGTCTTTTATTTTGTACTTTATTTATATAGAGAGCTTCTCATATTAAGAGAAACTGTGATATTTAAACTTGCACATCTGATTTACTTCACTTAACATTATAATTTCAAGGTACAACCATTTTTGTACAAATGACTCAAATTCATCTTTCCCTATGGCAAATATGTGTGAACTGATTTCTTAATTAACTGCCCCGAAACATAAATAAGGAACTAGCAGCTGGGTGTGGAGGCTCACACCTGTCAATACCACACTGAGAGAGGCTGTGACAAGAGGATCCCAAGTTTGAGTCCCACCTGGGCAAATGACACTGTTTCAAAATAGCAAATTAAAAAAAATTTTTTTTTTAAACTGGAGCTATAACTCAGTAGCAGAGCACCCCGATACCAATCCAATCCCAAGTATCATAAAAAAAAGAAACTTGGATTTGTATTTTATATTCTATTCATTCAATGTTGATTTCCAGTTCCTCACTAATGCTTAAGTAAATGAAAAATAAAAACCACACATCAAGTACTCAATGACTACTATCTCTTCTCATGTAAAGGAAAATAACAGCTAATATTTACTGATCACTTACTAAATGTGGGGCAGTTTCTAAATGCTTTGTAAGCATCCTATGTTAATCTTCCTAAAAGCTACAAAATGAACCATGAGTCCTATCATTCAGGTATCCCTGAATATACAGAACTTAAGAAATCTGCCCCAGAAATCCAAATCAATTAGCAGTGGGCATAGTGGCTAAGCCTAGGTGGCTCCTCCACAAACCCTGACAAAATGCCCTGTCTGGCTCACTGCAAGTTCTGTTGTTGCCTTGGGGTTCAAACTACAGAGGAGGAGCTCACACATTTGATGACATTGTTAGAGGATGACTAGAAAGTAATCATTGGAGGGTGTTAACAGGCACATACACATAAATAAGGAAAAAATTAGTTTCTGAGTCCTTAGGAAATAAACAGGATATTATCACTTGTATCCAGATATTACCCCAGAGCCTCACACAGGTCAAGGGAACAGGTTTTTAGGGTTTGTGATTAATTCATGCTCCAATGCTAGGATTATGGGTGTGAGTGCTATACCTATCCTGTGGCAGGCAATATGAGAAAGAGGCTTACTTTCTTGCTCTTCCCTTTTTGCTCTTGTTTTTGCTTCTTCTGCCACCATGAACTGTTGCCCCTCTGCCACACCACTCTGCCTCAGAGCCAACTGATTGTGGACTGAAACCTCCATCAACTGTGAGCTAAACTTTTCTTCCTTAATTTGGGGCATTAGGTATTTTGTCTCAGCAAAAAGTACCTAAGACATAGGTACTTTATCCCTTAAATGCTCCCAACATTCTCTTCCTGTCACTTGACACCTTCTTTGTAGCTGTTTGCTGTGGCTGTAGAGCTGATGGTGGCTTTGCAGGTGGAACCCAGGGCCTGTGCCTGTCAGTACTGTACCACTCAGTTACCCCCATTTCCCACTCATACACTTTTAAGACTAAGTTTGCCCAGGCTGGGCTTGAACTTTAGATCCTCCTGCTTCAGCCTTTACAGTAGCTGAGATTATAGAAATGAACTACACCAGGCTTCTTTCTAGTTTTTAACATTTATCTACATACGTCTTATCTTCCACATCAACATGCCTTAGATTTAGCCTCCCTCAAAGAGGCAGGTTATTTTAATGCCTCATTGGCCTAGTCTCACACTATAGAAGGAGCATAAAAGATCAGCAATTGCAAAGATAAATTCAAAAAAAGCTGTGTGAGAAAGGGAGGGGTTTGAAGACAGACTGTAATTAGGAGGAACAGACCCAGACACTGTTGCATACTTGGAACTCGGCTTTCTCTACATTACCCTGGTGTCACATCAAATCTCAGAAAGCAGGAATCAGGTCTTCCACCCCAGGAAAGATGGCACATGCATGCAGTTAGAAGGCTATTGCTTTCAAAGGCAGAATCTCAAGGACTCGGTGCTGGGAGGTTCTCAATAACAGACACAAAAGACAAAAGGGCAAAGGAGCCAAGTCAGATAGCCTTGGACTCATGCCTAAACCCCACCTTCCCATACATAGCAAATACTTAAGTCAATGTGAGGTGAATGGCAGTGGAAACCTGGCAATAGTTATGTGGTAGTGGTGGTGGCTGCAGATTTGAACCCAGAACTTAGGCTCCAAGCAAAACAAAATTACAGGTGCCAATTTGGCCTTCTAGACTAAAAATTTAAATGGGAGCTGTAAAAGGCTGGCAGCAGTATTTGCATGTATGTGTGGTCCTGGGTATTGAACCTAGGACTCACACAGGACTTTACCTCTGAAATACACCCATCCTCTGACAGGAAGCTTTAATGAAAATGCTATTAATTGGCAAGAATGATTTATAATTTTATGTGTTTCAATAATCTGTAAAAACTGTTTGAGGGCTGGGAGTAGTGCTATGACAAACAAAAACAAAATGACACCCAGGATTTGGAGGCAGATTTATTTTATGCAATGGGCACTGATTGGAATCATTCCCAAGACATTAGGCCCTCATCTCTGGTGGTCTAGGGCTTATAGGTGATAAGCAAGCAGGAAGTACAGAGGCAGAATGGCTTGTCAATTGAGGATTGCTTTATATAATGTGCATCACAGTGCCCCCTACGCATCACTGTGACCAGCCACTTCTAAAAGACAGAAGCAATGGGAACTGGAACAAGAACTGTTACCTGGGCAAAGAAACTGGGGAGGATTTTCTGTTACAGCAGAGCTCAGTGGTAGAGTATGTAAACAAGTAAGAAAAAAGAGGTCAGGAGGTAGGGAAAGAATAGAATAAGGGCCTCATTAGGGTTAAAGAATTAACTGAAAACCTTCCTAAAACCAGCTTTTGCCTCTGCTGTTGGATTTGAAAGATTAAAAATACAAAGATAGAGAAAAAAGAGAAAAACCAGACCTAAAAAAACACCAGGTAGTGCAAGTAACATAAGAAATTACCAGAGGAAGAGCTAATAGACAAAGTACAAAGAAAACCAGAAGCATGAAAATCAGATAACTCCCCTAATTCTGTCTCCAATAAAATGCAAAGGAGGCAAGGGAGCCATCTGACTAAAAAGAAAACTCTGATTTAGTATATAAAAATACACACACTAAGCATTTTTAATATACATCTTTTTTTCCCTACTCTAAGGTCACTATACATACACATCTCCTTACTTAATCACTAAGCTGCCTTTCTATAAGGCTTCCCCACCAACTTTAATGGAAGGAGGAAATCAAAGCCCAGCAAAAGAAATATACACACAGGCAGGGATACATAGTAGGTCTTGTGACTTGGGGTCCACAGGAAGAGAGCACAGACAGCCCATCAGGTTGTGACATTCCAGGCACCCATTATCTGATAAAATGAGCCAAGGTCAAAGGCCTGGGGAGGATTGATGCTTCTGCAACTCCTGCCTTCTCTTTGGGGCAGCTGTCTTGTACTTTTTTCTCCTTACAAATAAAGTGTCTTCCCTTCTTTAACTCTACCCCTTTCATTCATTACTAGTGCTAAGTTTACAATCCCAGCTAGCTCATCCCAGCAGTGCTCACCCCAGATGCAACACAAGGTCCTTGATGTCACATTTAACCCCCTAGGACCTGACAAAAGAAGACTATCAATTTGACGCCAATCTGTACAATTTAAGAGACCCCAACTCAAAATAATTTGAGGCAATTTTTTGTTTCTATATTTTGGTTTGGTTTGTTTTAATGTTGAGACAAACTCTAACCTACCTAGCTCAGGCTGGCCTTGAACTTGCTATGTACCACAAACTGGCATTGAACTTGCAATCCTCCTACCTCAGCCTAAGTGCTGAGATTACAGGTGTGTACCACCACATCCAGCCCAAAATAAAATGTAAAAAGGGATAGGGATGTAGCTCAATGGTAAAGCACCCCTGGGTTTGATCCCTAGCACTAAAAACAAGAAAAAAAGAAAAACCCAGCACCAAAAGTAGATATAATTGAAAGTGTTCTGAGGGATGCAACTTGCTAAACACCTGAAAAACTGTATACTATGGCCGTTGGATTTTTTTCCCCTGAAATAAGTATTTCAATCAAGAAGTTGCACTAGCCAGGCATGAGAATGCATGCTGATCATAGCTACTCAGGATGAGGCAGGAAGATCCCAACTTCAAAGAAATCCTGGGCAACCCTGTCTCAAGATTGAATAAAAGGGCTGGGGACATAGCTCAGTGGCAGAGTCCTTACCTAGCATGCATGAGGCCCTACTTTCAATCCTTAGTACCACAAGGGGAAAAAAAGTGTAACATAAACATACATGTAAGCTATAAATATAGCACACCAATTACATGTAACTTAAAAAAATCCCTTAAACTCTCACAAATAACTTGTAAATTGTTTTCAGAACAAAATCTCTCAATTCTTCCTCTCTTCACCATAGAAGGAAACACAGCAATCATCCTGCTTACACATTGCTAATTTGTTAGTCTCTCTCTCTCTCTCTCTCTCTCTAAATGCTGGCAGACTTTAAAACCCATAGTTTTCTTTTCAGTATCTTTCAAGTTGTCTCTCTGTGTGTACATACAAGATGTGTGTATGTGTAAGACACGATTTCATATTTAAAGTAAAAGATACCAAAGAAATCTATAAACTTCTCCAGGCACTACAGATGTGCGCAGAACTTGATGGGGAGGAGGTGTTGATAAAATCAGCTTAGTTCATGTAGACTGCTGTGGTCTGCAAAAGAAATGAGAATGGGAGCAAGTAATCCTATTGCGGGAAGCATTAGGATCTCAGTGAGGCCTCCCCGACAGTAAACCGCTGAGAACGCTTGGCTGACGCTGGGACCTGTTGAAAAGTCGCTCGCCGTGCCCGAGCACCAGCAGGCACCGCGTCCGCAATCCAACGCGTGAACCGCGCCCTCTCTCGAGATGCTCGCAGAATCCCGGCTTTCTTGTTTTGATGCAAACATTCACCCCTTAGCAGCCCACACAGGAGTTCCCCGACCATGCCACGCATCAGAGAACGCGTCCTCATGTAAAGCAGGGAAAGGAGCAAGGTCCCGAAGTTTCCTGCCTCAGTGGTTGTTACCTGACGCCAAAGCAGTGGACTCCGCCTCGCCTTCCCGCCGACCCTCTCCTCAGACGCCCTCGGAAACGCCTACTGAGACCGGGTGGACTAGATAGCGGCAGCCTATCGAGAGACAAGCTCCCCTCAGCCTCTCACCCGTCCCCTCTCCCGCTCGAAGCAGTACGGCGCCGTGGAGACTGGCAAGGGGCACTGGGCGAGCACCGCCGGTCACACAGAAAAACAAACAGAGGACTCGGGGAGCGGATGAAGCACTAAGCACAGGGCTGCCACAGAGACACTCCCCGTCCCCTAACCCGGTCCAATCTTCGCCTGGTTGTCGTGGCGACCAACTACGGGCGCCACTGCGCAACGCCGATTTGACGCCGCGGGATCTACAGGGACTTGTAGTCCAGCGCTGGTGACGAAACTGCGCCCCGGGACAGTCTGGGAGTTGCAGTCCAGCGCATCTCAGGGGGCTGTGCCGCGGGGTCGCCTGGGAGTTGCAGTCCAGTGCCGCTCACGCGGGCCGTGCCGCGGGGTCACCTGGAGGGAGAAGGCACGGAAAACAGACGCTTTCGGGTGGGCCTCGGCTGGGAACTAATTGCTGCTGGACAAAGCATCGTTGTAAAAGCTGCCTAGCGGACTCCAGCAAAGAGAAGTAAGCCCTACATTTAATTTCCCATTCCTAGCAGCACTTCTTCAAACATTGGCTCAGCAGAAGCCTCGCCCCCGCCAAGGCTCCGTTCGTTGACCCCGCCTTCCAGTCCAGCTCCTCTAGAGAGGGGCGTCGCGAGTTCATCTGCGCACATAGGCCCAGAAGTGTCAAAGCCCTGAGGTCAGATCAGGTCTATGTTTCTTCCTAACCTGTGAACCACTAATGTGTGACTCCTGACGTTCATTCTTTTTCCGGGGTTAGTATACTCAGTTTTTTGTGTTTTTGTTTTGTTTTTAGTAATTTTAGGATTTCATGTATATAGGGGGTGAAAATATTTAGCTTCACGAAATAATGCTCATATTTTTGTTTCAAATTCAGGGCAAGTATACCTTGTCACCAATCTTGAAGTTTTACTTGTTTGCTTCTTTTTCATTGGATTTCAGTTTGGAGTTTAATTTTACTGCTTTCCACCATTGTTGTCCATATTACCAGTACAAACTATAATTCTATAACTTACTCTATTTTGTTGTTTTTTGCAAGAGGGAGCTACAAACTAGGCAAGTGACCTACCACTGGGTGATACCCACACCCCTTATCACTCTTTTTGTTTAAAAATAAATGAATTTCATGATGATAAGATTTTTTTTTTTACCACTTCAATATTGAACCACACAACCTTGGTTATAATGAAAAAAATTATTTGAATGGCCACTAATGAGAACTTAAGTAAATTATGAGAGGACACATACTGCTTTATCAAGGAATTAAAGTTATTGAAACTTTTTTTAATTTTATTTAAAGGGGGGGAGAAAAGCAAAACAAAAAGGGTAGAAATAATACACAATTTCAAAAAAAATCACTAGTTGATAAATTACTTATTGTCCTCCTAGAAATGGTTGTTCAAGTTACAAAATTAAAGAATACAAAGTGGACAGTGGACATTCAAACAGTGAGACTGCAAACAGTTCTGTTCAACAATCCAACAAAAACTTACTAATATGGCTATCAATCCTACACACTTAAACATACATGCAGTTATATCCTTTAGAGAACTTCCTTTTCCTCTCTTTTTTTACAATACCAATTACACATTTGGGTTTTATTACTTCTACATTTCTTACTACTTTTTACCCTAGAGACATAATTCTTAATTTATCCACTTGAATCTCTGATCCATTTAGGATTCTTATTTATTTTGGTTTTTTTACTCCTACCTCATCTTATTACTTTTTACATTAGAGACATACTATTTACAAATAGGATTCTTATTTATTTCACTAATAAGGATAGTCTCAAGTTGTCTCCATTTCCCTATGAAGGCCTCCAGATCATCCTTTTTATGGCTGAGTAATATTCCATTGTATAAAAATACCACATCATTTTCATCCACTCTGAAGTTGATGGGCATCTTGGTTGTTTCCAAGATTTAGCTATTACAAATTGTGCTGCTATGAACATGGGTGTACATATATCCATAATATGACCTTTTCAGATTTTCTGGGAAAATACCCTGGAGGGGAATAGCTAGATTGAATGGAACTTCCAATCCTAATCTTCCAAGAATTCGCCATACTGATTTCCATTGTGGGTACACCAGGCTACACTTCCAGCAACAGTGGAGCAGTGTTCCTTTTCCCTAAAATTCTTTCCCATTCTGTGGGTTTTCTTTTCACTCAGTTGATGATTTCTTTTAAAGTGCACAAAATTTTCAATAATATGAGATTCCAGTTGTTGATTCTTTGAATTGTTTATCGTGCAGTTTGCGTTTTGTTCGTGAATTCTCTGCCTAGCCCTATGTCTCCAAGACTTCTGCCTACTTTGTCTTGCAGTAGATTTAATATTTCTGTTTTAATATTTAGGTCTTTGATCCATTTGGACTATAGTTTTCTGCATGGCGATAGGCATGGATCTAGTTTCAATCTTCGGCATGTGGAGAGCCGATTTTTCCAACACCATTTATTAAAGAGGCTATCCTTCTTCCAGTGAACATGTTTAGCCCCTTTGTCAAATATCAGGTGGCTGAGTGTCTTTATAGTTGTGCTTGCATCATCTAATCTGTTCCATTGATCCTCAGGTCTATTTCTTTGCCAGTACCATGCTGATTTTATCACTGTGGTTTTGTAGTACAGTTTCAAGGCAGGATTTGTTTATTACCTCTAGTAGTCTTTTAATTGAGTTTTTTGGGTCCTCTATATAGAGTATCATGTCATCTGCAAATAGTGATAATTTAGGGGGCTGGGGATTTAGTTCAGCAGCAAAAGCACGTGCCTTGCTAGTGCATGGTCATGAGTTCAATCCCCAGTACCAGTAAAAAAAAAAAAAATAGTGATAATTTAAGTTCTTCCTTTCCTTTCTTTATTCCTTTTATTTCTCTCTCTTGTCTGATTGCCCTGGCTAGTGTTTCCAGAACTATATTGAATAACAGTGGTGATAGTGAACATCTTTGTCTTGTTCCTGATTTTAAAGTGAAAGCTTTCAGTTTTTGTCCATTTAGTATAGTGTTGGCTGTTGGTTTGTCATAGATGGCCTTTAGAAGATTGAGGTAGACACCGTATATTCTGAGTTTCTGAAGGGTTTTTATCATGAACATGTGTTGGACTTTATCCAAAGCTTTTTCTGCATCTATTGAGATGACCATGTGGTTTTTGTTTTTGGCTCTGTTGATGTGGTGTATTATATTTATTGATTTGCATATGTTAAACCATCCCTGCATTCCTGGAATGAACCCTACTTGGTCATGGTGTATAATCTTCTTGATGATTTGCTGCATTCTATTTGCCAGTATTTTATTGAGAATCTTTTCATCAGTGTTCATTAGTGAGATTGGCCTATAGTTCTCTTTTTTGGCTGGGTCTTTCTCTGGTTTTGGTGTCAGAGTAATACTTGCCTCCAGTAATGATTTAGGAAAGATTGCTTTCTTTTCAATTTCATTGAAGAGTTTAAGGAGTATTGGCATCAAATGTTCTCTAAATTTCTTGTAGAATTCAGCTGTGAATCTGTCATGACCTGGGCTTTTCTTTGTTGGTAAATTTTTAATTATGTTTTCAATTTCAATAGCTGATATTGGGTTGTTCAAAATTACTATATCTTCTTGGTTGAGCTTTGGTAATTCCATATGTTCCTAGGAATCTGTCCATTTCCTCTGTGTTTTCCACTCTATGTGAGTAGAGATTTTCAAAGTAGGTATTCATGATCTTTTGAATTTCCATGGGAACTGTAGTAATTTCCCCTTTTCAGTCCATATTACGTGAATTTGGGTTTTTTCTTTCTAGCTAGAGGTTTGTCAATTTTGTTTATTCTCTCAAAAAAACAACTTTTTGATTCATTAATTCTTTGTATTTTTTTTAGTTTAAATTGCACTGATTTCTGCTCTAATCTTTACAATTTCCTCTCTTCTTTTTCTGGGTTTAGCTTGCTCTTCTTTTTCTAGAAGCTTGAGATGGCGCATTAGGTTGTTTACTTGTGCTCATTCTGTTTTCCTGATATAACAATTTATTGCTATATATTTCCCTCTTAAGACTGCTTTCATTGCATCCCACAGATTGCAGTATGTTGTTTTGCATTTCATTGAATTGTAGGTATTGCTTTATTTTTTCTTTTCTTTTTTTTTCCACAAATCACTACATTTGCTTCACTATTTGTTAACCAGCAATGTGTGTTAATCAGCACATTGGATAACACTGTAAGTTACATAATTATAAGGACACCAATACACATTAGCACATGCCTCTGCCTGCACGCCCCCAGGGAATACTCAGGCCCCTATGTGGCTTCCCTGCATCTTCCATTTGCTCTGCCAGCTCTCATCACCCTCCTTGGGCCCATCCTCTTCCTCCCTGCCATCCACCCTGCCATGACAGTGGTAAAGCAGGGAAGGGCCAGCGTAGGCTGATCACAGGCTCCCAGGAGCCTGGACACGCCAGTGTCGGCCACAGCTGCTTGGATACTCTTCCTAGTTTCAGGTAATATTCACTTCATTGCCTCAAAGACCCTGGCAACTCCTTGAAGGCAAGGATCAGGGCTTCTACTTCCTGAGCATGGGATAGAGCTCAGGAGGAGCCGTTCCTTGGCAGACTGCTGGGCATGGCACAGTGGTGAGCGATCTGGGATTCCAAGCTGGGACAGGATGAGCTCACAAGCAAATCACAGAGACTGACACCACACGGTACAGCAGAGGTGCTCAGGGCACTGTGAGAGGAGGAGGCGGCTGCGCAGGACAGCTTCCACAGAGGGATGCTGACTGGTGTGTACCATATCCTGTGAGAGGCACTTCGACTTCACTGTACTTCATCCTCAGCGAGGAAGACTCTGAGCTCAAAGGCAATACCCTGGAAAAACCGTAAAGCTGGGACTCAAATCCAGAGCTGCATAGATTTAAAGCCCATTCTTTTCCCTCTGTACAGGTGACCACCTATGGAGATATCATCTCTGGGGCTCAAAGACTGGTAAAGAGACCTCCAGAATAAATGGATCAGTTTCAGCACAATGTAGAAAAACAAAAACACAAAAAGGAAAAACACAGAGAAAAAACAAAAGAACACCACATTGTCCCCAACTTGTACATCATAACTGGCAGGCAAAGCAAACATAAAGGCTGCTGGGAACATGGCTGCGGCAAGAAGAGCCAATAGAACAAACAGCAGCTTCTCCCACTTCAGTTTTGTTGCTCTCTCAGCTGACAAAGCCAAACAGTATTCCAAAACCGCTGCTGCTGCTGCTACTGCAGCTGCTGCTTAGTTCCAGAAGAAGCAGCCCCAGATGTCTCTAACGTGACTTTCCCTCGGACTCTGGGCTCTCAGTTTTGTTTTTTATATTTGTTCATGACCCAGTCGGCATCTTCGATGGCTCTTTTAATAATCTGCTGGATTCTCTCAGGGTTGTCTTCAGCTGCATGAACCCGGAAACTCTGCCTGACAGCATGTCTGTAGTGCTCCTGGATACCCTGGGTTGGCAGCTGCCGGCAACAGCACAGCAAATGTCTATAGAGCTGCAGCGGCCTTTGGACCAGCTCTGCCCCCTGCAGTGGGGCCATCGGCGAAACATCTGTCCCGCCTCCACTGGGGATGCCAACCCCGGACGCCCGTGGCACCGACACTTTATTTTTTCTTTAATTTCATCTGTAGCCCACTGGTTGTTCAGAAAGTTGTTATTTAATTTCCATGTATTTATGCAAGTTTTGCAATTTCTTTTGCCATTAATTTCCAATTTTAGTGCAGTATGGTCAGATATTACACATGGGATAATTTCAGTACCTTTGCAGTTACTTAAAAATGTTTTATGGGATCATATATGGTCTGTTTTGGAGACTGTCCCATGCACAGCTGAAAGAATGTATATTCTGATGTGGTTGGGTAGAACACTCTGTAAACATGTACTAAGTCCAATTGCTAACAGGTATGATTCAGTTCTATTATTTCTTTGCTGACTTTTTGCCTAGTTGACCTATCTCTTTCATGACAATGAGCAGTTAAGGTCCCCTGTTATAATTGTATTCTTGTGTATTTGGTTTTTCTTGTGCGTTAGTATGTCTTATATCGTTGGGTGCCCCTGTATTTGGTGCATATATATTTATAATTGTTAGTTCTTCCTCTTAAATTTTTCCACCAATGAGTATGTAGTGACCTTCTTTATCACTTTTAATGATTTTAGGTTTAAAGTTCACATTGTCTGCAAATAGAATAGTTACCCCTGCTTTTTTCTGGGTTCCTGTTGCATGAAATACTGTTTTCCATCCTTTGACTTTTAATCTATGAGTTTCCTTTTGGTTCAGATGTGTTTCTTGTATACAGCATATTGTGGGATCATGTTTATTGATCCATTCTGTCAGCCTGTTTCTTTTGATAGGTGAATTGAGGCCATTTACATTTATGGATATCACTGATATGTACTGGCTTGACTTTGCTATGTTATGTTCCAGTTGTTTGCTTTCTGCTTTACCCCCTCATTTAATTGCTTGTCCTACTGGTGGTTTCTTTCTGTTGTTGTTTTGGAGATTGTGGTCATTTTTATCTCTCTTGAGTATGTCTTTCAATACTCTTTCTAGGGTTGGTTTGGTAGACATGAATTCTCTTCAGTTGTTCTTTGTCATGGAAGTATCTTGTTTCTCCATTAAACTTGAATGAAAGTTTGGCTGGGTACGTCAGTCTGGGTTGAAAGTTGTTTTCTTTCAGGATTTGAAATACTTCACTCCAAGCTCATCTTAGCTTGAGGGTTTGTGCTGAAAAGTCTGCCGTGGCATTAAATCTTCTCTAAATTTCTTGTAGAATTCAGCTGTGAATCCATCAGGACCTCGGCTTTTCTTTGTTGGTAAGTTTTTAATTATGTTTTCAATTTCAATAGCTGATATTGGGTTGTTCAAAATTACTATATCTTCTTGGTTGAGCTTTGGTAGTTCATATGTTTCTAGGAATCTGTCCATTTCCTCTGTGTTTTCCACTCTATGTGAGTAGAGATTTTCAAAGTAGGTATTCATGATCTTTTGAATTTCCATGGGCACTGTAGTAATTTCCCCCTTTTCAATCCTTATTGTGTGAATTGGGGTTTTTTTCTTTCTTTTTCTTGATAAGGTTTGCTAGAGGTTTGTCAATTTTGTTTATTCTCTCAAATAAACAGCTTTTTGATTCATTAATTCTTTGTATTTTTTTATTTTAAATTGCATTGATTTCTGCTCTAATCTTTACAATTTCCTCTTTTCTATGAGCTTTGAGTTTAGCTTGCTCTTCTTTTTCTAGTAGCTAGAGATGGAGCATTAGGTTCTTTATTTGTGCTCATTCTGTTTTCTTGATATGACAATTTATTGCTGTATATTTTCCTCTTAAGACCACTTTCATTGCATCCCACAGATTACTGTATGTTGTTTCCATAGTTTCATTGAATTGTAGCTATTGCTTTATTTCGTCTTTAATTTCATGTGTAGCCCACTGGTTGTTCAAAAGATTGTTATTTAATTTCCATGTATTTATGTAGGTTTTACAATTTCTTTTGCCATTAATTTCCAACTTCAGTGCACTGTGGTCATATATTACACATGGGATAATTTCAGTACCTTTGCAGTTACTTAAGAATGTTTTATGGGATAATATATGGTCTATTTTGGAGAATGTCCCATGCACAGCTGAAAAAATGTATATTCTGATGTGGTTGAGTGAAACACTCTGTAAACATGTACTAAATCCAATTGCTCACAGGTATGATTCAGTTCTATTATTTCTTTGCTGACTTTTTGTCTAGTTGATCTATCTCTTTGTGAAAATGGGCAGTTAAGGTCCCCTGTTATAATTGTGTTCTTGTATATTTGATTTTTCTTGTGCATTAGTATCTGTCTTATATCATTGGGTGCCCCTATTTTTGGTGCATATATATTTATAAGTGTTAGTTCTTCTTCTTAAATTTTTCCACTAATGAGTATGTAGTGACCTTATCTCTTTTAACCATTTTAGGTTTAAAGTTCACATTGTCTGTAAATAGAATAGTTACCCCTGCTTTTTTCTGAGTTCCTGTTGCATGGAATATTGTTTTCCATCCTTTGACTTTTAATCTATGAGTTTCCTTTTGGGTCAGATGTGTTTCTTGTATACAGCATACTGTGGGATCTTGTTTCTTGATCCATTCTGTCAATCTATTTCTTTTGATAGGTGAATTGAGGCCATTTACATTTATGGATATCACTGATATGTACTGACTTGACTTTGCCATGTTATGTTCGAGTTGTTTGCTTCCTGCTTTTCCCCTTATTTAGTTGGTTGTCCTACCTGGTGGTTTCTTTCTGTTGCTGTTCTTGGTATTGTGGCCATTTTTATCTCTGTCTAGTATGTCCTTCAGTACTCTTTCTAGGGTTGGTTTGGTGGACATGAAATTCATCAGCTGTTCTTTATCATGGAAGTATCTTGTTTTTCCATTAAATTTGAATGAAAGTTTTGCTGGGTACATCAATCTGGGTTGAAACTTGTTTTCTTTCAGGGCTTGAAATACCTCACTCCAAGCTCACCTTGCCTTGAGGGTTTGTGCTGAAAAGTCTGCTGTGATTGTAATGGGCTTTCCTTGATAGGTGAGTTGTCTTTTCTCTAATAGCTTTTAGTATTCTGTTTTTATGCTGTATGTCTCAGATCTTTATTATGTGTCTGGGTGTGGATTTATCTTGATTGTGACTGTTTGCTGTTCTAGATGCCTCACTTATTTGCATATCAGCTTTTTTCTCCATATTTGGGAAATTTTCTGCTATTACTTCTGTGAATATTTTATTTATGTTGCTTGCATTTGTCTCTTGCGTCTTCGCTAATGCCCATTAATCTTATATTGTTGCTCTTGTACTCGTCTTGAAGCTTCTGGATTGTCATTTCATGCTGCTTTGTTATTTTTAAAAGTTCTATCCTTTCCTGGTCACTAATTGCGATCCTGTCCTCAAGGTGCAAAATCCTATCCTCAGCTTCATTTAAGCGGTTTTGCATGCTTTCAATAGAATTTTTTGTTTCTTGGATGTCTTTTGAGTTTGTTTCATAAGTTCTGCTTCTTTTCTATATTGTTCATTCAAGGTTTCAATCAGTTTCCCATCCTCCTGTACTTTTTTCTCTATTTTTTCTTTAGCTGTGCTCAGCAACTCCTTTACTAAGGTTGCTATTTCTATCTTTACATGGGAGAGTACGTCTAATTTGATTTCCTCTATAGCCTCATGGAGTTGTTTTTTTTATTTCACTTGCTATCTTTTCAGAGATTTCTGATGTGTTACTTTTGGAGTCCTCTATTTCAGTGTCCCGTATTTGCTCTTCATGGACTAGATGTTTGAGATTGCAGTTTACTTTTTCATTTTGCCATTTTTCCCTTTCCAGCTAGTGTTTGGTTCTTCAATCCCGCTAGGCTAGCCCCAGATGCAGGGCATGGTCTTACTGCCCAGGAGCAGAGTTTGAAGTCCACCCCGTGCACTGGGATGCCGCTGCAGCTTGCGGTCAGGGCCCTGGGTTGGATTCTGGACCCTGCTCGCTGCCCAGAGGCTGGCTAGGACTGCCAGTACCTTTCCCTCATCTTAGGCTGGCCCCAGGTGTAGGGTGTGGTCTTACTGCCTGAAAGCAGAGTTCTGAGTCCGCCCCTTATGCTAGGATGCTGCCATAGCACATGGTCATGGCCCTGGATTGGATTCCGGGCCCTACTCGCTGCTTGGAGCTTGCTGGGCATGGCCTGTTTAGGGCCACCAGTCCCTCTCCTCATCTTAGTTTGGCTCCAGAGGCAGTGTGTGGTCTTACTGCAAGGGAGCAGATTTCTGAGTCTGTGCTGGGATGCCGCTGCAGCTCGTGGTCAATCAGGGACCTGGGATGGATTCTGGGTCCTGCTTTCCACCCAGAGATCACTGGGCATGGCCCAGCTAGGGCTGCCAGTTGCTTTCCCTCATCTCCTATTGTTTTTGATAAAGTACTTGGTTGATATATTATCTTCATTTATTTGACGATATGGTTCAACTCTAACATTTCTGTGTTATAGTTCTGTTTTTTTTTGCCTCCTTGACTATATATTTGTGAAAAGGAGGTGCTAAAGTTCCATGTTATGACTGTAATGGTGTCTATCAGTCATTTTAAATCCATTGCCTTCTGTTTTATGAAATTCAGTACACTAACATTGGGTACATAAAGATTTATGATTGCTATATCTTCCTGCTGAACTGTTCCCTTTATACTTACCTTCTTTGTCTCTTCTGATTTGGCTGTCAGATTTGGCTTGAAGTCGACTTTTGCTAGAAAATAGGATGAATAATCCTGCTCACTTTCAGGCTCTCGTTGTACGGAGTAGCATTTTCCAGCCTTCCATTTTCAACCTCTGTATTTCTTTGTGGGTGATGTTTGTCTTCCAGTTATCAATTGGCTGAGCTTACCTTTTACCTTCAATTTACCATAGTGTGTCCTCTCATTGGAGAGTTAAGACCATTGACAATAGATGTTGTTATTTAAAGCTGTTGACTGAATCCTGTCATTCTATTGTTTTTCTAATGCTGAT